>JADRCD010208134.1:0-31567 GCA_019843815.1 Montemys delectorum | reverse complement strand
TCATAAGTGTCACATGTCAAGACAATAAAATTAAATTATTAAATTAAATTGGGTTCATTGTACATTACAGCATCACTTGAAGATCAAAATATAATACATGAACACTTATGTATATCCATATGTAGTTATTTGGCTATTCATCCACCAGATACACACACACACACACACACACACACACACACACACACACTTATAAATCTGATTTTAAGTATAAGCTTTAGATGTTATAAGTATAATTATGTCATGTGCATTTTCAACTGAAATGGAAAATGTTGCAATTGCTAAAATGCATTTCAGCTTTTCTTCTTAGTATGTCTCTATATAAAATGTTTTACTTCAACAACTGCCTTGAGTCTAGTGATTTAAGAATCTTGCATAGTATCAGGGAAGTTGAATTTTCCCCTTCTACTATGTAGGTGCTAAGGAACAAATTCAAGTTTGCAGACTTAATGACAAGCACTATTTGATACTAAACAATGTCACATGCATAATCCACATCTTTAAACTTTTACTCAAAACCCTTACCCAATAAAACAACTTTATTTGATAATTCAATAGCAATCAGTTCCAAAGGAATCAATTTGGACTAAAATATAAATGTTGCATACCAAATAGCAAATTCTGAAGGCATTTATTTTTCAGATTCTATTGCAGTGAATCATGTCTAGAGTAGTTCTAGATCTGACACAAGAAAAGAAGACGGTAGTCTGACTGTACATTTATACTACTCAAACCTAGAGTATATCACCCTTCTATCTAAGCTATTTTTTCTTTTTCATTTTCTTACTCTTTAAAGCAAGATAGAAATTGGAGTGGCTTGCAGATATTTAAAACTTTCTTCTAATTGTAAAAGTAATTTTATTGAACTGATGTAATTATCATCTTAGAGCCTTACTAACAAATAAGCTCACCCCTTCCTAGTTATTTCTGATCTCTGGTTGGATGTTTCAACTTGTTTCTTCTGGCTCCAAGTCTTCTCTAAGCTGATTGATTCAATATGGCTTCTCTCAGCTTCTTACTGAAGTGTTCTGTGTGACCTCAAACTATCTGGCAATTTTTTTCTAACCTTCTGGCCCCTTCTTATTCTCTAGCTTCAACTGCCTCTGCTGACCCTCTTCCAACTCTACTGCACTGCACTCACTGCACCAATTCCCAAATGCCTCAACTCCTAGCTCACTGAGGAACTGAGCTCCTTTTCCCTGTGCTGCTTTCATACAGCTTTTCTCCCAAGAGTTGGACTTAACCTATCTCTGACTCAGTCTGTCAACTCTTTCCCTGGTTCTTCACTTTGTCTGCCCCTCAATTGTTTGGAATTAAAGAAGTGCACTCAGAGCATGTGTGACTTTCAGCAGTATCACATGGACCTAGAAGGTCTTTGGATGTGATCAGAGCAGCCGTATTATCATATTAATACTCATCTATACTAATATGACTTTGCCTCTACATTGTAACAAAAGACAACTTTCATTTTGAGAAGACAGAGTATAGCATTTATCAAACCACTGAGTATTACTTTGGTGCTACTGTTCTTAATTTGAAAGAGGGTTTGTCATAATCAATGTTATCCTCTAACTTACGAAGCTAAAGATGCACTTGGTTTTCTAAAGGCAAGAAATACAAGATTAAGCACCTTCATGGCTTGTAGATGTTTCTGTTACATCTACTTTTGTGGCTTTCTTCCTAACTCAACTAAAGCCTTGCTGCGTTGTTTAGTTGCTTACACCTACCCTTCAGCTATCCTCTTAGATCACTTTTATTTCCAGGAAATCATTGCTTGCTATCACATTTAGGAACCTGTGAAAGAACAGCCTGCTTTTAGCACATTGGGGTTTTTGTTAGTTAGTTTGTTTGGTTTTGTTTTGTTTTATTTTTAGACTTTTACTAAAATTAAAAAGTTATACAAATCAAACATAGCAAGTTTATTTCTAAAAGAAAGACAAAACAAAACAAAACAAAACAAAACAAAACAAAATAAATTCACCAGTTGGACTGTATTCACCCCAGGAAATTCTATTCTACAACAAAGGTGGCAATTTCTTTCTCCCCATATGACATACTCATCTATATATCTATACTCATAGCATCTATATTATATGTTATTATGCTGTACTTTAATTATATATTTAATTATCAGTATTAGATATTAAAAGTATAGAAGCTAATTTAGGTCAAATTTAATTTAACAGAATTCACAACAAAGCTTTGTGATTTGCAATGATGATTATGTATTTTATCTATTCTAATACCCCAAGTCTTGATTACTGATAGGCTCTTGGACATGTTTGGAAAAAGTTATTAAGAGAATAAATGAGTGGACATGATTCATATGGCTCCTTCTTTAAATGTATATAAATAATTGATGAAGTAGAGATTTACGTTAATATCTATTTTTTGTAACCATGATGTATATAACACAAGGCATTCTTTTATTATTTTCCAAATAATAAGTAGTATGGCAGGACATATTAGGTTTTTATTCTGTTAATAATTTTTAAAGTTCAGCCAACTTCAGGCAATGTATGGTGATGATTAAGAAATCCAACTATAACAATAACAAATGCACTGCCACTAAGATTAGGTGGCAATCAATTCCTGTGGAGAGCCAGAAATATCTATTCTTAGATTAATTCTGAGAGGAGTAGGAAATAGTAATTACACAGAAAATTTTTCCTAGTATGTCCATTTCCTAGTATGTCCTTCCAAGGTAGAATATGACCTTGAAGATAGTTGTTAGTAACATCTCTTTTTTAAGTGCTCATTAAATTGCAAATATGTGCTTATTTACCTCCCAGCTCAATCCTGACCCAAGATAGTAGAAGTTTCTTTAAAGACTACTATAGAAACTCCACAAGCAGCATTAAGAAACAGAACAAACAAACAAACAAATCCCTAGAGGTTCGAGGAATCATGGTTTATGAGTCTCTACCCTAGGAGAAGTTTTTCTGAGAGATCGATCATTCCCATCTTCAAAGGTAGTGCAAACCATCTTTAACAAATTATTTTAACAGTTCCTCCTTATTATATCCCTTGGGTTCTTCCTATTATTAAGGGGCTTGTAATTATAGTGGACCTATGAAGAAATAATTATTCAGAGTTGTTTATGTAGTTTATCTTATTTAACAACTTTCAAATCATCTTCAACCTTTAATCTCTTTGCCATCTATGGTGATGTATTAACAGAATCCAAAGACATTCCAGGTGGGAGCTGGAGGTGGGTTTTGAGGATTCTTATGCTTAAACCAGGGTCAGTGTGGAAATTGCTTTCTAGCTACCTGCCAATCTAGATTTAAAACCCTCAGGTCTTTCTCCATACCATGTCTGCCTGCACCTGCTACGCTTTCTACCATGATGATAATGGATGAAACCTTGGACAATGTAAATTATCCCCAACTAAATAAGAGTTAATGTAGCCATGGTGTCTCTTCACAGCAAAGGAAACCCTAACTAAGACACCATCATTCATAAAAACTTTAATGTCTTTCAAGAACAATTTAATCAGCAAATATTAAAGTTAATTAATTTAATGGTATATTATTAAGTAATCAATAAACTTGTCCGCTATTAAAGCTAAATGAAATTCGTCAAATAGGCTAGGAAAACACCCATAGCTTTCTCAATAGCTCTCACCACCTCATGCTTGAATGAACTCAACCAGGGCCATTGTTTCCTCTTAAAGAAACATGAGAATTTATGAAGTATCATATGATATTTAGCAGAATGAGCTACAAGTTAATTGTATCTAAATCAGCTTTCTAACCAAAGGTCAAAGTGTCAATATAGGCTCCACAAACTATCTAATCACAACCTGGGGGAAAGAGGTTAGAAGCAGCTCCTTAAAACCAATTATTTCACTCAAACATTATCACACTTGAAAAAAAGGAATGCAAACTTATTTTTCACTGACTCCTCTCAACATTGTAATATTATTAATAAGCACACATTAATTACCAGTATTTCCATATTATGAAGCTGTTTCTCTACATTTGAGAAGTGCATTAGCCGCTAAGACAAGGCACCATTGCTATGCAGTATCATGCACTAATAATGTTATCTTGTACACGGAAACAAGAGGTAGTAGAGCAAAGCAGTCATCTGCTTGTAGAAACTTTGGAAAGCTCTGGAAAGATAAAAACTTTTCTTGGAGCTTTAACCATGATAAGAATTT
Source organism: Montemys delectorum (assembly GCA_019843815.1). Lineage (NCBI taxonomy): Eukaryota > Metazoa > Chordata > Mammalia > Rodentia > Muridae > Montemys > Montemys delectorum. The sequence goes on along the minus strand of JADRCD010208134.1, from coordinate 27,402 downwards.
GACATTTCCAAGTACAGAGGTTGTTGGTGCGAAGGTTACATGTCTGTGGGAGGGGATATAATATTCTAAAAATAAAAGGTATAACATTTATAAATGGCAAAAATAGCATTTAGACTTTGTTATATTTAAGATAGAATGAGTACTTCAGCATGAATAAGGACAGTGGTAGGATGTGGGTATGATTCTTGTACTGTAGCAAATTGAAAAGCAGCTGGGAACAAAATGAATTGTTGGGAGAAAATTCCAATGTAACCTCATAGCTATGAGAGTAGGGTTGAGATAGAGACTGAAGGAGCTCTAATGGGAATCAGAGGAGTAAAAAGTTCAAGGATGCAGTGATTATGCCTTGGCTATCCTTTGCATGTTGAAGGACAGACACAGCTGTGGTAAAAAGCAGGCTGTCATAACATGTTCTTCATAACCAACTGACAACCACCAAGAGATAAACATGACGCAATGTGAAAAATTATGAAGCATCAGTGCTGGTGTTTGAGGAAAGCTGTGCTTTGGTTTAACATCATCATGTTAGAGCTACTTGTAGAAGAGCTTTAACTTTACAGATAGAATTTCACAGAGTTGCCATGTGATTTCTCAAGCTTTGGGAAAGCTGTGGACATAGGTAGGCCATATTTGTTCACGACATTTAAGCATGTGAATAAGAGTTAGGTTTCCTCCTTACATGGAAGTGCTGTACTTGAAATGCAGGACTTTGATTCTATCTTATTTTAGTATTCTTATTTTGTATATGAAAGGATATGCCAGATTTTTTTAGCATTCCAAGTCTAGGTGACAAGTTTCCTAACCACAACAAGAATAAATATCAGTTTATTCCATTTAGAAGTTCAATCCTGTGGAGTAGCAGGAAGAACTGCTGGCTGCCAACACTTGCAAATTTAACCATATGTTCTTTGGAACAAATAGCTAACAGAGCCTTATATGTGAGCCAGTAATTGAAAAACCCATGCTCAACTTTAAAAAAAAATATTAATTAGCAAACCAAACTTTAAATTACTTTCACATGAATACAAAGCCAAAAATATATGCATTATGTAAAATCTCTCCTTGAAATGTAGTAACTACCAATGGATTTATGGGTGATATGAAAATATAAGCCCACTCATGCTTCTGACTGTGAAATCGTTAGCTTCATTCAGAGGGTGATAGATACTGGTTTTCAAATAAGTTCTAATCCATATTGCAGTATGTTTTGTAGGGAGATTACAGTAGTATTGTTGACTTGAGATCTACCAAAGGCATAAACAGTAGGAATAAAACTGTATACTCTACAATGAGATAGAAGGGAGCAGAAAACACTACTTAGTACAGAATGCAGAATAAAAACAAATGGACTTTTAAAAACCAGTTACCTTTAAAGTTTTGAAACATGCCATAAAGAGAAGAGATGGTAGAAGAAGGTAGAAGAGATGGGTAATGCATTTTAAACACAAAAACTATGTATGACTTCCTTTCATCACGAATATGTCTGCATATCAGTCTTTGCAAAATGCAGTAAGTCCACATTTACCTCAAAGATTCATGAATATTTAATAATCTTTTAGGTTATATAATGACCATATATTAAATTCCTGTGTACTATTCATGTTTTGTAACTAGTTACATCTTTATTCACACTCCTATAAATTAATGTATTATGTGTGTGGCACAGAAAATGTAACAAGCTGGGTGCCACAGACATGTATAGCAGCAACTCCTTTATCTTTCATTCCTCCATGACAGGAAAGCATTCAGTGAGCTTTCTTAGTCTAGGTGCCCACAGCTGCACCTGGCACTCCGTTCCAGATGAAATGTAGTGAGTCTTTATGTCCCATTCTGGGTAAGGCAGTCTAGTTTTCTCTTGGACTTTAGGAATCATTCTCTTTAGTCCCTTCTTCCACATCTGACTATTCTTGCCTGAGGCAGTACTGTCGCTTTCTAGCTAGACTGGATAAAAAGGCCTTAGGTATAAGCTGAGTTAAAACGTTCTCCTTTGGACTTTGATCAAGATGAAAACAAGGTAAGCTAGAGGTAGAATTCCTAAGATGATTATTTGGAGAAACATGAACAGTTTTGAAGCAGGCCAGGTTCCTGGCACATTTTGAGAATGAGATAATCTGATTGCAGAAACCTCAGTGAATAGAAAATGTGGGAACATCATAGTCAGATTCTAGAATCTGCTTCAAGGAAGAGAATTTTGTTGCAATAGAAAAGTGTTTAATTTTCTATGGAAATTTTGGATTTTGCCTCCAAATCTATTTTTTCCTTGTGATGTATGTTCCATATGGATATTGAACATCCTCTCTGTAGCAGGAATTACATTTCTTGACAAAAATAAGTGACATAATAAGACAAACATCATTAATTCTATGAATCATAATCCAATATGATAATAACCAATAAACAATCATATTATGAAGCATGACAGGGTTGTATGGGCCTTGATACTAGAAATCAGATTGCATGCAAACAGCTGATATTTGTACTGATATCTACAAAATCAATGTGACATAAGTAAAGAAATCAGTGAGGACAGAGAACTCTGAATATACATATTATACACAGAAATTATCCTGACCTAAGTGAATATGTAGTAGGTAGGATTTATTAATCCATGATTGGTTGTGGACAGGGCCAGTCTTGTACCAGGCTAGATGCAGGCAGCCATAGCTGCTATGATCTCTTGTTGACAATGATTATACCATGGCCTCATCATAACATTTCACTTCTCTTTTCCCACTTTCTAGTTCCACATCCTTACTGCTTCTTATCAACAATGTTCTGTTAGCCTCAAATTAATGTTTAGGATCTAGCACCAAATCATCATTTTTCTAATTATCTAGAATGGGCATGTGTCTCTGCACTAGCTACCTCTCTCTGCAAAGAGAAGTGTCTTTGATTAAGGCTGACAGTAGTATTTGTCTATGGGTATAACATAAATAATCGCACTATCATTTAGTGAAATGTCAATGTAGCTGAACTGAGAATGAGTTGCCCCTGGAGTCTATATTCCCAACCATATTTATTTTATTAAACTCTTTTACAGAATGAGGCATATATCCCTTCTTATGGAGCAGATTTCAAATATATATGAAGAACAGTTGGTTAGTCCCATAACAGTATGTCACAATTGCACCAGTGGGCATATTTAACCTGATAGCTTGGCATAGTAATATGAAGGATTCACAGCTGGGTAAGACCAGTGAAGCCTTACCTCCATAGCACCTTGTACAGTATCTTTCTAGGTCTATAACAACTAGACATAATAGGAGTAACTGCTGGATTCTGAGGTAAGGACAGACATTGAATTTACATGTGTGCCAAAAGTTGAGCCTACCAGGTTAATGGCAGTTTCAAACCTGCAGGTATACAGACAGTTCTGTTAGAATCACAGGGTCACAAAACAAAAGGCAGAACTATAGGAAAGGGACCTGTGTGAAATTCAGGGAAAAAAAGGATTAGAAGGAGATATAAGAGAGTAGGGGATGAGAGGTAACAATATATTATATACATCTATGAAACAAAACAATACATTTAATGAAACAAAGAATATATTTAATCAATAATATAAAAGAATACATGTGATAAAATGAAAGTAATTCACAGTGATGGGCAGAGGCACAAATTGGACTTAGACAATGTTAAATCTTGTGCCACATAAAACACAATTCAATCATTCACCTTTGAACACATAAAGTATCACTAAAGCTCTTTAAAGAGGGAAATAAATAATCAGATTGACATTTAAAATTAATTTTAAAAGAATAATTACTGACCAATTAGAAGACCATTACAACAATCCAGAAATTGATAATATGTCAGTGGTAAGATAATGATGATAGAAGTAAGGAGGAGAGAGTTTTTTAAAATGTAGAGGAAATTATTTGATGAGACTATTGGTGGGAGGTTAGATATAGTATTTCAAGGATAATTTCACAATTGTAGGCTCGCTGCTAAGTACGGCTCTTCATTCTTGTTAAATAAAAAAAAACAACCTCACTTTTCTTGATTATTTTAAGGGTACATAATTCAGGGAATATGATTATGAGTTTGCGTTTTCTTTAAGCAGAATCTGAGATATTTCTTAGTAATTGTAAGAAAATGGCAGGATTCTTGTTTAATTTTATAAATGAAAAGTCTGAGTGTAGAAAAATCTGTGAACTGTCTTAGAGATTAGAATTGAAGTAGTTGAAATGGATAAAAGTTCTAAGAATATAGAAAAATACAAATGAACTAGCTCCAAGCTTTTAGAGAGCTACCAAATCCTTATTTTATATCTGCCTACTTAATATTTACAACAAAGTTTAAATATACTCATCTATTATATGGATAAGCTAATTCATGGTGAGTTTATAAAACCAGCTTCAGGTCACACATACTAATTAACTGGTATAGCTAGGCTATTCAGTGACTCAGCTACAAAAATCCATAGTTTTAAACATTACCATAAGACAAGTATTTTACAGAAATGAGAAAGGATTCTAGGTTACATATAACAAGGTTTAAACTCACATTAGTTTATGTCTCTTAGAACCAAAAGGCCTAGTAGCACATTTACAGCCTGGAAAAGTCACAATGTAAATGAAAAATAGCTAGTCCAATATACTATATGAATATATACTAAGTCTACAGGTTTATTTAACAAAATAGAATATATTACATCCCATTTAGGTGTCTGAAGAGGGAGTTCAGCAGTTCAGAGTACTTTTTTCTTCCAAATGATCCAAGTTTGGTTCCTAGCAGCCAAGTTGGGTGGATTGAAAACAATTATAACTCTAGTTTGAGGGAATCTGACCTCTGCCTCAAATATCTATAGCGCCATGTTGGTCATCTAGGATCACAGGCCCTCAGTTCTGTTTCCATGGTCACCTTGACTTTGAAACAGAAGGTACTTTATATTCTGAATGCTAAAGGTTTCCCTTAGCCGGCTTTATGTAACTTCATACTGGTTTTATATCTGTAGCTTTCAAATTTTCAAATTTTCAAAATTTCCAGAGAATCCTGACCTTACAGAGATTTCATTCAATGGTTCCCTGGAAGAAAAAAATATTTAAAAATCACTTGAGAAGGTTTCTCAAGTTTTTTGATGTTATACAATCCCATCACCATAGAAATTGTACTCCTTGTCCTACTTGAAGAACCAAGTGCACTGATTTTTCTATTGCCCATTTAACCTTAAAGTACAGCCAACTCTCCCCATTTATGTCCCAGGCTCTGTACTCTTCAGTCTAGAGTATCTCCCACATTGATCACTTGATAGTCACTAAAGAGTTACCTCTTTGCCTCTGTGTTTTGAACTCTAAAATGCTGATATCGTTGAACTGTAAAAAGCTCCTAAATAGAGGATGTTGACTTGACTGTTCTGTGGGACTTCTGCCAGGTGTCAATGTTTCTGCTTATAAAATATGTGTCCATAATCACCATAAAGATTTCATGACACCATTCTAGTAAGAGCTGGGAAATTCATTATGTTGCAAGTAGCAGCATACTGGGAATCAATTAAAGAAAATTGATGGTATTGAGAAGAATAGACAGATGTGTTTTTCCTTGTTTCTTAAATTTCCTTCTATGTGTTGTACATCCTCATGAATACATTAATGTATTCTGCATATAGTAGCACATGCATCCATTAGATAACATGGAGCAGAGATTTACAAGTTAGGGCATTTAATATCTTTTATCTATGTCTATAGATAAAAGATATTACATAACACTAGACAAAACACATGAGATAACACAGGTAAACTAATGGAAACATAGATCTTTGTATATCTTGGCTCTTTTTCTAAAAAAGAACTTATGTATTTCCCAAAGTTTCCTTTCTTATAGGTTCACTATGAAATTTTCTGCCAAAAAAAAAAAAAAAAAAACAACTGGAAATATTTAATTTAGTCCACTAATTGTTATTTAGGGAACAGGCTATAGAAGTGCATCCTCTCAAGGAGACAAATTAGGACACTGATTACAGTGCTTCTCAGTTACAGCACATGAGTATACCCACAAGAAAATAAAGGTTGATATTCTACTCACTGTTAATTAGTATGTACCTAATATCCTCAGAATTTGGGTAATTTGCTGAAGTGCTTACAAGCAAGCATTTTGTGAACTGGAAATTTTTTATCCCATAGGTTGCTAGCAGGTTCCTTCCCTTTCCTATTTCAATAATATTTGTCATAACATTGACTTATACTATTGCATAAACCTGTTTTTCTCACTTCAATAATTATTAGACAAAATTGACTTTAGCAATTGCATTAGCAAACTTTTCAGTTAACTCAAAAGTAGAATCAGGGATAAGGCTAACAGTACGAACAATGTTGATGGCCTACCTCACCTTTGTTCTAGTCTGTCACAATAGCGGTACTCAACTTCAGTAAGTCCATTTCTACTTTTTAGCACAGAAACTCTTAACTTGAATCTACTACACATCAAGTTTAATAAATGAAACAAAAAACAAAAATTCTATTATAATGAAATAAATATCTAGTAGTCAGCTTTAGCACACTCATTCAAAAATATTAAACTCTCATGAGAATATTCAATAAGATATACCTATGATGAAATTATTTTCACATCTATCAGGTTAATCATATTTTAGCAGCAATATGTCCCAAATGCTCTGATGAACTGAAGTTCCAAATATTCAATTTTCTTTTGAATATTTGAAAGTAGACATCTAAGAAGATAAATTTGTAAAATAGAGACATAAGGAATATCAAGTTGTCATTTTAAAGATAAAACTCAATTCTTGGGCTAGGGACATAACTCAGTGGTAGAGTGCTTCCATAGAGGGATAAGGCTCTAGTATGTACTCCTAAAAGTATATATATTTTTAATTTACTGAAAACATTATTGCCCCCATGGTTAATTTTGGGAACTTGGCCATACCATGGTGGCCAAAAGTCTTATCAAATGTTATTTTGATGTTTCTCTGCATGTGGCTATTACATGAGAATAACATTGTGAATAATAGCATTGATTCACATTTTCCCTCAAAACAAAATGCACCTAAACCTGAATGCCTTTCAGGTAGAGCAAACAGGGACCTTCCTGAAGTAAGAAAGGTTCAACCCCATAAGAAGAACAAAATCAACCAATCAAACTCCCTACAGCTCCCAGAGACTAAACCACCAACCAAGGAGTATACCTGGAAGGACTCATGGCTCCAGCTGCATATTGCACATGTAGCAGAGGATGGCCTTGTTGGCATTAATTGGAGGAGAGACCCTTGGTCCTGTGAAAGTTCAAATCCCCAATATAGGGGAAATCAAGGGCAGGGAGGCAGGAGTGAGTGTATGGGAAAACACCCTCATAGAAGCAAGAGGAGGGGCAAGGGAATAGAGTTTCAGTGGGGTGACTGGGAGAGGGGATAACATTTGAAATGTAAATAAAGAAAATATCCAATAAAAATTACAAAAATAGAAGGATTTAAGCCTTTAGGTTTAAACTTCAGTTCCTTAGTTTACTGCCCTCTCCCATCAGGTTGTAGACTTGTGTTACTTCTATAATTGAGACTATCTTCAAGATAAATTTCTCTCAATATATAAATCCTGCTAGTTTCTCTGGAGAAAGTTGCCCTAATAAACTTCTTTCAGAATCTATATCTTCATATAGATTTTAGAAAACGAAGGAGAGCTTGACACTAGCTCTGTTTCTGTCAATATATTTTCTATCCAAACTACATTTAAATTAACTGGTTTTTGCAACCCTATTTGTGTGTACTTCAAGTAGGAATAAAAACACCCAGCACTATGGTAATATAGATACAACTTGATGTTAGACTTATGGAAAGAGTTTTGGTTCCATGGCTATTTGGTATGTTTGTCCACCCTGTTGTCAGGTCTAGCAACTAAAACTTTCTCTTAGAAAGTTCTGTCACTTCCTTCAACATTTACATAGCAACAATACTAAGTATTGGCGTTAAAAACCAAATTTTAGCTCAGAGGAAATATTATAAGCATCTCTTTAAAAAACAGTAATAAATCACAAAGCTGTAGAACAGCTTTATACCCGAATCCTCTTATCCTGGCAATAGCTCATCTATTCCCTTCTCTAGCAATGGAATTTTCGATCAGAACAAGGTCTTACAGCTATGAAGAACATACTTAGGAACAGAGTATTAAGAAAGAGAAGTATATATACAGTTGTAATTGAAAATAATGACAATTATAACTGATGCTGAAGCAAAGACTAAGAAGTTAGGATAACACATTCAAACCCAATTTTAAAATTGGAGAAGGAGGAAATTCTGTGGAGATTCTCTCAAGCATCATTGTATGTGATTTATTTAAATTACAGAGACTCATATAAAGTATCATTATTTATGTAACACGTATTTTTGTGCTTTAAGATTTATTTTTAATGTATAATGGAAGAACTTAATAATTTGTTAGGACACTGTAATGATGCCTAAACTTATGAACAAGATGTATTAGTTCTAATGTAGCAAGACAAAAATAATTTCAGAGGAGAAATAACAGATTTACTCAATAATGATTCACAAGTAGTATCAGAATCTTTCCATTATTCTTTAGGAAAGCCACGGTGTAATAAAAGCCACTTAAGAAATAAAAGATAAATACAATCTACCACTATGAAAATCTTGTTGCCATATGATTGAAATTAGATTATACCTAAGTTCCAACCTTCAAATAGAAGAATTGATATACCAAAGCTAAATGAAGTTTTGGAGCAGAAATCAGCTATTAAAAAACTGATGGGGAAAGGATGGATTTCTATTTCTAGAACTAGCACATTTAATAACAATAATGAGGGACACAACCATGAGCTTCATGTTGTTTTCCAGCGATTGGTAGCTAACATGATGGCAATTATACTCTTTAGCCTTATGAAACTCACTCATTTTAAAGATGATTTTAAGATTATGTGTATGTGTATACGTGTATCTTTGTGTAGGCACAAGCACATGAGTGTAAGTTCCAACTCAAGCCAATAGAGAGTGTCAGATCCCTCGAGCTGAATTTAATGGTTTTTGTGATCCACATAATGTGGTTGTAAAAATTGTACTCTGGTTCTCTTGATACACAATCCGAGTTCTGAAACACTAACTATGGCTTCATGACTTAAGCATCTTCCTAAACTGATTTGTCATAAAAAAGATGACAAACTAAATCTATAGAAATTTAATGAGAAATGATTATTAAAAGACTATATAATTTTAATAATGGCAAACTATACCTTTGGTCTAATTCTGTGGCTGTATTATTGGAATAATATTAAGGTTTAGTTATTTTTGAAACCATTTTTTATTAGATATTTTCTTTATTTGCATGTAAATTTCTCCTTTCCCAGTTTACCCATTTATAAATCCCTGATTAACTTCTATTTGAATTGCATAATTAGTAAAGTTATTGGATAAGCTTTCTATATAAATTTTTCCACTTTACTAATGTATATAATTGTCCAAGTAAAAGTGACAGAATCAAATTTCAAAATGGTTCATTTATGATTAATGAGTGCAGATGACAATTCAGTGCTTTTGTTTTGGATCTATAACATCTTTAAAAACAGGGCATACTTCCTTTCTGGTAAACCACCAACAAATGAGTACACATGGAGGAACCTATGGCTCCAGCCACATATACAGCAAAGGATGGCCTTGTTGGACATCAATGGGAGGGGAGGCTCTTGGTCCTGTGTAGGCTCAATGTGTAGGGGAATGCCAGGCCAGGGAAGCAGGAGTAGGTGGGTTGGAGGGCAGGGGAATAGGAGATGGAATAGAGGATTTTCAGAAGGGAAACCAGGAAAGGGATAATATTTGAAATGTAAATAAAAAAACATTTAATAAAAAAAAATAAATAAAAGTAATCCGGGCAGTGGTGGCGCATGCATTTAATACTAGCACTTGGGAGGCAGAGGCAGGCAGATTTCTAAACTCGAGGCCAACCTAGTCTACAGAGTGAGTTCCAAGACAGCTAGGGATATATAGAGAAACCCTGTCTCAAAAAAACAAAAAACAAAAAAAAATAGGGCATGGGGATGTTGTTGTTAAAAAGCAAGACCAGACTATGCATCAATGTAAATTACACTCTTATTTAAATTAAAAACAATAAAACAATACTGGTATATGTATATGTATATACACATATATATGGCCTGGATATGTATATATGGCCATTCTCAAATTCTGCCATCCTCCTGTCTCAGATTCTCAAAGGTAATATTACAAGCATGTTACAGTACACCTGGCTTAATTTTCCAGTGCTTGATAGATCTTTGCTTGTTCACTAAGTAACGTAGTTATGGTCTATGGAAGGTTTAAATCTTATAGTTCAAGGATTTGATTTTAATGCCCAATAAAGGATCCTAGAATTCAAAATACAGATCAGCTGTGGGACATCTGTGAAGCACTACGAATTACTTTGCAAACCACCACCACATTAGATTAGATCTGGTGATTCTCAGAGAGATCCACAGCACTTGACAGTTTACGTAATGCTCGTACACATGAACTACTAAAAATAGCATGCTATCATGTCCAAAGTTTGAAAAATATTTAGGACATCTTTTTATCTTTGATATGGCATTAAAATAGAATTTAACAAGAGAATAAACATTCATGAATTTACCTAGTTTTATATATATATATATAGTATTATAATATACTATATATAATTTTCTTTTAATTGGAAAGATAATAAGAAACACTGAAAATTATGAAAACTACATAAAACCAAACTATACTTTCTGTATTATATATTGAGGTAGTTCACTTAGAAGAATAAGCAAAAACAACCAAGACATGGCACAGAAGTAAAATGCCTACTATGCTCACAGAATTGAGATATGGGTATTAAAAAACCTGTGGGAGGAGAGAAGTAAAATTAGGAATAAAACTACATATGTGTGTCTCATATCACAATATACACATGATACCATTGTTTGCTCTAAAAATAGTCTCAGTCTTCAAATTGACTATATATATATATATATATATATAGTATAGATTTGTAGATTTTATCTGTTTTTCCTATCATATGTTTGACTAAACGTTTTGAATGTTGTGATTGGCTAAAACCCACAGAGACTACTGAAATATACCTTAGTTTCCTCACTAGATTCAACTCTGAGAAAAAAACTACAATAAGGAAAATGAAAAACATCCATGAAAGGACATTGCTTTAATAAAATCACAGAAATGACACATCTTTCTTTTGTCTCCTTTGCTAGGTTTGCTTCAGTGGTAACATTTATCTAAAGATTAAAAAGAAAACTAGACTTTTAATTTACAATTAATAAAAAGAAAATAATCTGTAAATTTTAATGGACTGGGGTATATCACTCAGGCCATCTATGGATTTGAAATTTTTGACTTTTTGTATTTATACCATGAAATGTCAGTATTAATTAACATATGATGTTTTTCAGAAAGTTATGAGCTTAACATCTTAGAGAGCTCAACACTGTCACTACAGGTCACTGTATATTCCAAAGTCAAACAGAGAAATAAGGCCAGATTGGCTGGATGACCAGGGCAAACATTTAAGTGGAAAAAATTGTAAAATGATTTATATATTCATATATACTTATTGTCTGTCTGGTATATGAGATGAATAATGCTTATCAGATGTCAAGGAAGTAAACACAAACCTAATACATACCCTGGCATCAAGCAACAGATAAAACAAAATGAATAAAACAAACAAGAACAACTGTGTCCCTTGAGCAGAATCCACATTACTCCAGATTACTTTCGGAGTCCACATGATCCAGTAGTAGCAAGAGGCTTCTCTGAGGAATTACCCAATTGAAAACTTGAAGTTAGGGATTGTAGCGGAATTCTCTCTGTCCAATCATTTTAGATATTAATACAACAAGAAGCCTGTGATTGGCCAGGGAAAAGGGAGGCTGCAGGCAGAGTTGGAGAGATGAGATGGAGGAGACAGGTAGAGCAGAAGGAAGCAAAATGGAGGACGAACTGGATGATTCAGATTCTGCATGGTTTTAAATAGTCACAGGTAGATAAATAACATATAGACATAGAATAATTAGGGCAACTTGTCTAATCTAGGTGGGCATCTTGTACCATTATCAATTGGCCCTGAATTTATTGTGTGGGCATCTTGTGAATTGAGAATTTATTGATATCTAAATCTGACTGATTAATTGTAAGCTTCTAGAGTTTTCTTTTACTGGGTTACTGGAATGGGGGACGACCTGTACAGGCAGCACTGAGACAACCAGAGCTTGGAAGACTGGGATTGGTCGCTGCTGGGGATAGCTTAGAGATAGAGGCTGTGAGACCCCTGCCTGGGCAGAGAGTAGCTGGGTGTAGCACGGGGGAACTTGCAGTTCTTTTGATTATTTCCCGCAACAGGCAATGAGGATAGGATAGGAACATTTGAAGCAGATGGGCTACATGCCAGTTACAAACAGTAGAAAGAAGAAATTAAAGTGTCGTCTGTTCTCTGCTACTGTACTGTTGAAAAGTGGAAAAATCACACAAAATTTAGATATAAGTGAAAACTAGCAAGCACATCCAGACTGTAGACAGCAAATGAGAGAAATTAAGAAATAATGATGATACTAAGAAACATTTAACCTGAGAAATGTGCATGGCAGATGTGCACGGCAGATGTGCACGGCAGATGCACATGATAGAGAAACAGCTGTGTGGAAGGGCCCTAGGATTCAAGGAGCAGTGTGGCACTCAGAACCAAACTGGCCCAGAAGAAATCTCCTGAGAAATCGGGCAAATTTTCCTTTTGAGCTTCAGTATACACAGTGAGTAGATGAAATACATTCAGAAGTCAGATAATTGTGAGGGCACAGGCTTTCCAAACATCCAGGAATGAGTTCAAGCTGGACTATAGGAAGACTCCTGAGGGCTAGATAAAAGCCAGCATTCCCAGAAACCAGTTCACACCTATTAAAGGAAACATTTCCCTTACCTACGGCAGATGGGACATAGGGGGTACATGGAAATATGTTTGTGGTGCCTATTAGCTTATCAAATCCCATGTTAGCCTCTGAGCTCCTTCTGTACCACAAGTACATTTCAACATGCACACTATAGCTCTTACCATGCCCAATTTGCTTTTCTTTCTCTCCCTTTGAAATATTCCAGAGAGATCTAGACGTTCTCTCTCTCATATCTACAACTGAAACCCTCCCTCATAATAGAGTGACCAAGTCAGCATTTTCTTTTGTCACCTGAGGAATCAGGCTAACTTTCTCTTTGAGCTTCAGTATACCAGTGAAGTAGATGAGATAAATTCAGAAGCCAGACAATAGTTTGAAAACAGACAACCAGACATAAAAAGACAACATTAAGTAGATGAGTGAATAACCATTCCATTCCAAATGTGAAATCCAGTTTAGTTAAATCATCGTAAGAGTGAATTCAAGGCAGATTTTACAATATCTCATTCCTCAAGTTGCTCTTCTTTATTTACACAAGACATGTACACAACAATCCAAATCTTGTTTTTGGTACTAGTTGGGCATTCTGCTTTTCTTTTAGAGTTTTCAACATAAGAAATTCTGCTAGAGATCTCCTCTTTAGGTGAATCCAGCCACCTACAAGACTCTTTCCCTTGACTCTGTTAAGTATGCTATCAACATTATATGAAAGTATATGGACAGAGAATGAGGTATTATGGCTGAACTAATTTTCTGGTGAAACTAATTCATTAAACAACACCATTTTTTCAAATCATTATAGTATCTGAGGTCAGAAATAAGTGAGGTATATTATCCATTGATGAAAGACCATAGTGCAGTCATTCACTGTTTTTTTTTTTTAAAGTTGAGTAAGACATATATGACACATCTTATTCCAATTAACATCTTTAGAGATAGTTACGTACAGGTTGCTCTGTGTTTGGGCATATGGATAGGTTCATGAGTATATATTACACAGTGAAGGTATGCAGTAAATTATAGCATTTATCTTTACATTGTCTGACTCTGGGATGTTTCTATAGCGAGAACAAAGATGAAATTGCCAGGTATCAATATTATTCTAAAATGGTATTCTTAACTAAAGCATACCTATATGCCATATAATATTTTATAGATTATGTATAAGAAACATGTTCTATGCTCTGAACCTGAGAGATGAGGGAAACTCAACATCCAAGACTTTCAGGGTAATGAGAAACCGTGTCATGAATGTGATATGTGCTGCACTATATAGTGTTGCAAGCAATTATATGGTATTTCCGTGTTCTGCTGGCAGATATTAATGTGAAAAGTCACTAATGTTGGTATGAACACATCTGATTAACTACAGTCTGGCACTATTCAACAACCTGGGGAAATGTTTCAGCTAGCAGTAGTTCTTTTTAATTAGGCTAATCCTACTCAACAAGTTTATTAGAAGACAAGTGCCATTAGGGAGCTTGAAGCTGGTACCTCACTTCTGATTTAAACATCTAAAGAGAAAGTTCAACAGTGCTATAATGTCTCGATTCTTTCCTCGTCTTAGATTTTTTTACCTTCTACCTTTCAACACACCAGGCAAAACACAAATCTGAAAAAATGGGGAGAGATGGATGGAGATGATAGTATAAAAGCAGTACAAATATTACTGCTACTTAAAATAATAAATAATAAAAAGTAGTAAAGGCTGCAGAAGTGAGATGGGTTCTGGACTCAAGGACTAAATCATGTTACTATTACAGTAATCCAAACTGGTAAGTGGAGTTGGCAGCACAGCTCCAAAGGAATCCTGCATCATTCCTTATAGATGAAAAACAAAACGAAGGGAAACATAGCAAGCAAAACATATAGGAAATGAAAAATGCACGCACAGTTAATATGATCCTCCAACTAGTTGATCTCCTTTCAGTTAAAATTTCTTTCATCTACACACTGAAACAAAATAAAACTCAATAGATAAAAATAAATTACTAATCACAACCATTCACTGAACTGAGTACACTGTCCCCAATGAAGGAGTTAGAGAAAGGTTCTATGGAGCTGAAGGGTTTGCAGCCCCTTAGGACGAACAACAATTACTAACTAGTACCTTCAGAGCTCCCAGGGACCCAACCACCAATCAAGGACTATACACGGTGGGACTGAATGTTCTGGCAGCATGTGAATAGTAGAGGATTGCAAATTCGATCATCAATAGGAGGAAAGGACCTCGGCCTTGTGAAAGTTCTGTGCCCCAGTGTAGGGGAATGCCAGGGGCAATAAGTGGGAGAGGGTGAGGTGGCAGGCATGGGGAGGGGGGAAGGCAAAAGGAGTTTGTTCTTGTTGTTTTTGTTTGTTTGTTTGTTTTTTGGAGGGGAACCTTGGAAAGGGAAAATTTACATGTAAATAAAGAAAATATCTTAAAAAATAAATTACTAAATACTAGAGGAAAGTCAGATATTTACAGGAAAACATAAGTTGCAGTCTTTTACTATTGGTGATGATAGTAAATGAATTGACATTTCATGGATACCACAGGACATTAAATTTATTATTATAAATAATAATATTTATAATTACTTATTTATATATTCAACAGAATTGCTAAATAACTAGATGTATGACATATAGATCATTCTTTCTATAGAAAAGTAGTGATG
Source organism: Montemys delectorum (assembly GCA_019843815.1). Lineage (NCBI taxonomy): Eukaryota > Metazoa > Chordata > Mammalia > Rodentia > Muridae > Montemys > Montemys delectorum. The sequence continues at coordinate 11,866 of JADRCD010208134.1, read as the reverse complement.
AGACAAATGAGACTGTTAATAAGTTAAGTCTGAGCAAGATGGATGAACTTAGTTTGATCTCCAGAATCCATAAAAGTATGCCAGATTTAGTAATGCACAGCTTTAATCCAAGAACTCTTGTTGATATAGAAAGGAGAGATAAGAATATTGATAAGCAGCTCATAGGACAGCTGTCCTGGGGCATGGAGCATAGCAAAAACATGAATGACTGTGCTTCAGCAAGTTAGAAAGAGAAAACTAATTCCTCAAAGTTGTCCTGTGACTTCCACACATGTACAGTGCTATACATTGTGTGCAGGCATATGCATGTACACTCACCCATGCCCGCACGTGCAAGTGCACACACACACAAACACATGACATTTAAATATAAATGTAAATATATATATTTAATATTTATATATATATATATATATTGTTTTTGAGGCAGGGTTTCTCTACAATGTAGCTTTTGCTGTGCTGGAATGCCATTATGACTGAGTAAAAAAATTAAAAAAATTAAACTTTTAAAACACAAAAGAGATTGAAGAGAGTTTTTCTTAGTGCTGGATAATGTGATCTCAGAAGCAGTGGGTTACTCAAAAAAAATCTCCTTGGTAAGTGTATGATACCATCTGTAAAAGTTGTCAGAGAACTCCCCAACCCTCTACCAGGCTCGCTAAGTATTACAGATTTTTGCTGTTCTTCTGCCTTCTTAATCACCATGTACTTCTTTTGTACATTATAGAGGCCAAGCTAGAAACCTCTACATTGCTATGTGATTTATAATGTGCCACATGTAAGATGCAGAATGACAAGTTGGGTGTAAAAATAGGCATCGCCAACAGTCTTAGCAAAGCTGCGATTTTTATGAACTACAAAACAAACCTTCTGGGAAATATATATATGCATGTTGTATGGCTTCAGAGGAGAGAATCCAAGCCAGGGACCATAAGCATGTCAACAACCCAGTCCTGGGAAGGTCTTAGGCCCAATGGGAGAACTTGTTGTCAATTGTTTAACAAAATTGACCTGGTATCAGAATATTTTCTAAATATCTGTGTTCATACACACAGACAAAAGCTGCTGTCAACCTTCAGAGAACCATGTCTTTACAGTGAACAGTACAGATATAGAATTCCTGGTTACTGTGATTCTGTCAAACAAGTCATTTATACTACTAATTCCCAGGGAACATTTTTGAAAAGGGGTCAGGTAGAAAGTAAGGATCAGAAGATAGGATCAAGAGCAGTGAAATGCTGTCTTTAGGCATGACACAACCATTGTACTTACTCCTTCACTTCAGCTGTGGTTACGTTCACTCCCCCCGCATAAGACTGGTCCTGTCCCTGATCAATTATTGATAGACCGTGAGTTCATGGGATCTAATCCCTTACTACTGAACTTCTGGCTACTAATAGACTCCAGGTAACTCTTCAGTTGTAAATCCACTATTGAATCCAGCAGACTCTGTGGATAGCTCCAAATCTATGATCATACAAATAATCCTGACAAAACTCAGGAAGTCACAATACAAAGGAATATGAGACAGAAATTTGTATGCAAGAGGAGGGATAGACATAGAGAAGAAGTAGTTTAAGAAAGTGTATCAAAAATAGTTAACAATATATATTGTGTGCATGAGAAACAATCAAAGAATATATTTAATGAAAGTTTTAAGAAATTTAAAATTAACAAACTCTTGTATTTATGGTATCATTATGGTAAAACAGTTGGGTTACTCGTAAATTGTTGGGATTTTCCTTTTATAAAGACAACTTGAATGACTTTTGTTCATATTCTATAATATATATTATATAACATAATGTATATATAATTATACATATTATAAAATATATATGAATATATATTTTTCTGAGAAGATAAGTAATAAAAATATTTTCATTCTCAAGATACAGAGACTCCAGATAAACAGATCATGAAGACAGTAATTTCTTGAATGTCAGGAAGTACCAGATCTAACTCTGCCTATAAGTTTGTAGTTTGACATATACCCATAACTTTCCAGTACACAAAATTACTGACAGTATTTATGAGATTGGTTAAGGAAATGAAGTGAAAATGAAATAAGGAATATGCATTTAAAATTATACTAAACTCTGTGGGTAATCAGCTGAAGGCATGAATGCAAAGCCTGCAATGGAATGATTCCATTTACATGTCACCAAAAAGCTAACTTAAAATATTCATTGCAAAAAATTTTTGCAAAGAGACAAAATGATCATGATTTTCTGTAAAATAGCCATTTACCAGGGAATAATATTCCATTATAAAGAATTCTTATCCTACTAACTCCGAGTGGTCCTTAAAGCTTCATGTGTTCTCCATTTGTTGTAGTATCTTGTCTTAAGAAGTGTGTGATGGCTTACAGATCCTAAGTAGGTTTTCTGGGAATACTTCTCATTGACAATATTTTACTCTATGTATTTTAGCACGTATTTCTAAGTAAATGATGGCTTAATTCACTCTTAAAATCAATAAACTAGGAAATAATTTCTTATTTTTAAGAGATCTACTTTATGAAACAGAATATGTATTTGCTCCTGGATTCCCTTGAGTGCATGAAAACCCACACACATGTATGTTACCAATGAAGCTTGGGAAGCCTGATCTGTTCGAGGTCAGAGGAAGTTATGACAGCAGAGCTATGTAGAACAGGCTGGCTTCAAAAATCATACAGATATACTTCTACCTCCAGAATGCTGGAATTCTTACATTAATTTATTTTAAAATTTTTACTATAATATAATTTATTTTATTGTTAATATTATACTTTTCTTATTTATTTAACATTGTTTTTCATTATGTGAAGTGCCTTTTTATTCCTACTAAAGTTTTGGTCATTCTTAAGGTCACTGACCTGAGAGCATGCTCATGGGGAATATTCCCAGATTCATCACACAGAGTTTTCAGCTTCTTATAATATTCCAAGGTTCTTTTTTAATTAATTATTTTATTTACTTATATCCCGTATGTTACTCACTTTCCAGGTCCCCCTCCCAGAGTTCTTTACCCCATCTGCCCTCCCTTTGCCAGTGAGAGGGTACACCCACCCTGCCCTCCCCTCCCCCGGGGCAACAATTCTCTACAGGCTTAGGTGAATCCTCTCCCACTGTCAGACAAGGCAACACTCTACTACTTATGTGACCTCTTTGGTTGGTAGATAGTCTCTGGGAGCTCTCAAGGGTCTGAGGTAGTTGACACTGTTGGTCTTCCTATGTTATATACTCAATGATAGGTGAATGCTAGCCAAAAAGTATAGAATACCTATGATACAACCTATAGATCATAAGAAGTTTAACTAGAAAGAAGGGCCAGGTGAGGATGCTTCAATCTCACTTAGAAGGGGAAACAAAAATAATTATCAGTGGAATGGGAAGGAAGGATCTGTGTGGGAGAGGTGAGGGGGAGATGAAAGGAGGCAGGACTAGGTATGGGGCGGGGGAACAGAAGAGAAGCCCAGAGGGCCAGGAGAATGAATGGAAATGTGTAGATGCTGGGGGGCAGGGTGTGGAACCTCTACAAAATCCCAGAGACCTTAGCCAAAATGTCCAACAGTAGATAGATGGAACCTGAAGAGATCACCTCCCGTAGATAGACTGCGTCAATGGGATCACCAACTTATCTACAAAAGTTTAGAACCGGAATGGTTCCTGTGTAAAAACAAAAAAAGGCAGGGACAAAAAATGGACCAGAAACTTGAAGGAAAGTCTAACAGTGAACAGCCCAACTTGGGATCCATCCCATTGGTGGGCAAAAACCCTGACACTGTTACTAGGTTATGTTGTGCTTTCAGACAGGAGCCTTGCGTGGTTCTCCTCTGAGAGGCTTTACCAGCAGCTGACTGAGACAAATGCAGATACAGGCAACCAACAGACTGAGGTCAGGGACCCCTATGGTAGAGTTAGAGGAGGAATTGAAGGAATTCTAATGTCCTTACAGGCAAGTCAGCACTTCCATTTCATGAGTCATAGATACAGTTAGGCTTGCTACATAGGAATGATGAGTGTAACTTCATCACTCAGAACAAGTAAACAACCTGACAAGAAACTATTGTCAGTATCTGAAACAAAGAAGCTATCAGTATAACTGAAATGAAAGTATCCTCTAAACAGTTACAAGAACATAAACTTGAAAGATTAGGGAGCAAATTTAAAGTAGAAGAAAAATTTGCATCTGTCTCCCACTCTGTCATCTACTATATCAGGATTTTTCACATTCATTTTCAATCTTCTGATGCTTTCTTTATTTTCTCAATTTTTAATTAATGGCCCAATATATGTCTGCATACACACACTCACACATACACACACCATATATATATAAAATTTTATGTAAAATTTGCCTTTTAGATAACTATATAAATATTTAAGTAAACACATTAACAATGACATTGTTAGCATCAAAATTTAATAAAAGTAGTAATAATCTAAACATTCATCCATGTGAAAAATTTTAAAAATTATAATTTAATCCTATTACAAACATATTTCCTAAAATGGAGTACTAACTAATTATATGTAAATCATATATAGAAAGTTTGCCTGCATCAAAATATATGAAAATATGAGTATAATGATCTTTTTATTTAATAATTAAATCAGAGGCAATATTCACGATATAAACAACATGTTCATTAAAGAGACATGTGGTATTAATTTAATGGATTTATATTAGGGATCACGATATGGAGGGAATGCAGAGGGTATCATTGGGAAGAAAGGTTCTACATTTAACTTCACACACATAGCAGAAGTAATCAAGGAATATGGTAAATATTCAATATTAAAAGTCTAAGAAAAATTTCAATATCTCTGCTTTATAACATGAAACCCCAAGCTAAAATGCTGTCAAATACAAGCACATAGTGGTTAAATAGCATTTTCAATATACACCACTCAGCTCTTTATCTTTGTAGTTTATAAACAGTGACATGCAAGGAACTATTTTTCTCCAAGCTATTTCATATGGAATGAAATATGCACAGAAAACTGGAAGATTGATGCATCAGTTTGTACATACAGAGTGGCTGAACTTATTTCTCTTATCATTACCTTCCTATCTGTAAAATCCTTAGAATAATATTGATCTCCCAAGATTTTGGAAATATTTTGTTTATAGTTAGTGGTTAATAATATATAGTCTCTTTTGTTTTTTTTTTTGTTTTATTCCAACTAGAAGAACTCTTGTCTTAGTTGAAAGTGAATAATAAACTATGCAACAAGATGGCTTTTCCATGATCGACTATCTGTTCAGTCAATGATAGGAGTTTCTCTGTTTACAATGAGTTAATGTCTTTAACTTTTCACTTCAAAGCTATCTTAATTTTATGATTCTATTCATAAAACCATAAAACCAGAGAAGTGGGGGAAAAATTATTCAAAAGACACTTAACTCAGGTTTCACACTGAAAAGTACAGTGTCAGACATTTAGAAAATAAAAAACAGAAAAACATTAAGGTATTTTAATCTTTCACACAATAGAAATTCTAGTATCTGCCTCAACATCTGACCCAGCAATGTCCTTACGATATATTATAGAACATGGACAATTACAGGCAAAATAACTTCATTTCTTCTGGAATTACACTATTGCCTTTGTCCTCACTTATATTAGAAAGAGTGAAAGAGATGACATTTAGCAAGAGAGATAAGACCTACCAGTAGGGAACAATGAACTAAAATAGGAGAAACTGAAATGATGCTATCTCTTGAGAAACAATGAAAACAGGTTACAGCTCTAGATGTGATGGCAAGTTCAGGCAGCATTTGTCATTTTATTGTTATGCAACAAGATGTTTAACCATCTGTTGATGCTACCAAAGATTCCAGCATATCTCGGTGCAAAGGAATCTGTAGAAATCATTCTTCAATAAGAAAATTTAACACTTTTTCATTCACAGGTAGCATGGCCAAATCTATGTATACATGCTTAGCTATTAGCAAAATTAATAATTTTTAGATTAAATAAATGTTTAATTGACATTCTCAAGCTTGAAGATCTACACCTACAACTTTGCAATGGGGCAAGTAGGCAACTAGCTTCATTTGACATCGCTTAGGCAAAATCAGGATAGTTTTCAGGAGACAGTGTTCAACTTGGCTAACTAGAAAATTTCTGATTATTAAAACAAAACAAAACAAAACAAAAGCAAAAGACATCTAATTGGAAGTCAACAGATGTGCTTTATCCAAGGATTAGGATTGCACCAGTAATGACAAAAGAAAACTCTGATAAAAATGATTCATATTTAACATTTCTCAAAATTCAATGACCAAAATTCAATCATGTTTTCCTACCTGTAAATCAATAACCCAAAAATTTTCTAACATCAACTGATACTGTTTTCCAGACTCACATCACTGATGAAAGCTAAGGCTGGGGAAAATCTTATTAAACACTTGTCCTAGAAGTACTTAAGAGGTAAACACTCAAATTGGGAATAAAAATTTGGACCAGTGAAACCTGTCTAACATCGCCATCTTGAAGTAATTTGATTTGAATTCATTAACACATTAATAGGAATGAAAAGTCTGTTTCTTATGGATCAAATTAGTGTTGAAAAACACCTATAAAGATTTTAGTACTTGCTTTAATACCTCATTGATTTATACTCAGAGAAGTTACTTCCTTGTATTTAAAGTGTCCTCTCTCTCCTGCCTCCATCTGTCTCCTGTGTGTATATGTGTGTGAGTATTTGTATTGTAAGTGTGTGTGAGCTCTGTACTTGCATATGGATTCCTGAAGAGACTGGAAGTGGTGGTTTTAAATCCCTTGGTGCTGAAGTTACTGATGTTTCTGGGTTATATCCATAGACTCTCACAATTTAACTTAGGTCTTCTGCCAGAACATCAAGTGTTCTTAACCACTGAGCAATCTCTCAACACCTTCCTTTTTTTATCTTTAATTTACTATATTATAGATTTTACTCTTAAAATAATTCACATATAACATATATTTATATAATTTATATATTTATAGTATTAAGCTAAAAAGCTAATACTAAATCAAAATATAGATTTTTGGTTACATAAATAAATAACATGAACAAGCTATATGAATATAACATGGTGGTTAAATATGACAACAGAAGCAAAAAATGTTTGTGTTTAAACATTTTTAAATATGATATATTCTCATACAATTTTGACGATTTCCCTATGATGGTACAAGTTTAACACCATAAAAGGGATTTAATCTATGTCATACAAATTTATAAATTTCTTCTAATTTTATATACTATAAAACTCAGGTAGGACAGGTTAAATACAGGAGTTGTAGTAGATTGCTTTGTTGGCTGTAGCCTGGCCCCATGTAAACAGTCCCAATCCATAACATTTTCAGGAGTAAAACAGATCTATGACTCTCCATGTTGGTTTTCATGTACATTATTTTAAATATATGTAATATTTTCACCCTCAGGGTTTTGTCATTTCAGAGCTGTCATTATCCTTTCAAGACTTTAATGACATGCTCCAATGGAATCTTTACTGCCAAGTGTCAAACCTGGAGCTTAGTAGTTAATTGAGATATGGATCTCTGCAATAATTGTTCATTCATAATTTGTGCAATAATTAAAGGCAGATGTTCATGGTGTACAATCAATGGCACTTGTGGAAGAGAAAGACTTGTATTCTTAAATCTATCATTCTAACCAGACTTAATTAAACCATAAGTCATGCCTAGTGAACACCAACCCTCCATTTAAGTCCCAACCCACAGAGATGCTAGCACTGTCACTAATCAGAGTAGAAGTTTGAAATAGTAACATACAGTTCAGAAACAAATCCTGAAAAGTATTAGCTATACCTACTGTTTTGTTTTGGTATCAAAGAATGCTACACCCTTCTCAAATTAAATGCATATTGTGGGTATTAAACATCTTCTTTTTTTTTTTCATTTAGAAAAAAGGTCCAAACCTACAGAAAATATAATAATTATTTAACAGATATCTGTGTTCATTTATATCATGCAACCATGCACACATACAGATGTGCATTACACATATCTTAGATACATATATTTGGTACATCTACCTGATTTTTTTCTTTCTAAATACATACATCTAATATCTCTTTTTCTGTGTCCCTATAAAATTATAGAACCTCAGGGTAGAAAGGTATAGGATACTTCATTCCTTTCATAGGAAGAAAAAAAAACTTCCACTCACATGTATAAAATATGGTTACCTCAAAAATATATCATTTTAGTTTCTGAAGAAATATTGCTAACAACCTTCCTGCATGTAAGTTATAAACATATGTTATTTGTTTACTAGACTGTGACCTTTTATGAAAAGAAAATAATTTTCACTTAAATGTAATTCAATCTCCAGAAATATAATAGTAGCACTATTAGAAAATAAGAGCACTATATAGTTATATAAAATATTCTCCATCTTCACATTTACAAATTGTCTTGGGAGCTTTGTTTAAAGCATTTCCTGCTGTCCCTGTCTCCTCCTTCTCTACTTAGAAACAAAGCAAGTCAGATGTTGCCCTTATTTCTCAAGCCCTTTATTGCCTTTAAACAGCAACGGTTTGCCTCTCTTAATATTTTAGTTTTAATGACTGACATTTGTAAGGTTTGAGACCAGGCCATTCATTTAAATATACAAAAATATAGATTGCTTTCTGGTTGATTTTCTTTTTTAGATATGAAAATTAGATGTTCTTTGGCTTGTTTGCTTGCTTGTTTATTTTTGTGGGTGAGAGTGGGGATAGACCCAGAAAGTTTGTGTGAACCCTGTTTCTCTTTCTTGAATATACAAGCTTTATGGAGTTTCTGGTATTATATAAATTGTAAACTATTGTATATGAATATTTCACATTCTATGTATGCTGTAATCTGGAAGCTTTTGTTTTTATGCCCTCATATCACCTGGGGTACTTCTACAAAGAACAACTGATTTAAATTGAGATATTAAATAATAAAGGCTTTTATAATTCCAAGTTCCATAATCTCTAAGACCATCTCTATCAACAAGAAGTAAAGTCTCAGAGGGACATGCAACATGTGCTAACATCAATGTCAGTTTTGTCACTTGATAACAATGCTTGGTTTAGTCACAATTACCAATATGAGGTAGTCACAGGCTTGCCATGCACATTGTTCTATTCATTCCTTAAGACCGTTCTCAGAATTAGGCTTCACATCTAATATTGTGATATTATAGTGGCGGGATCCAGGATTAATTTTTAAATGAGTTCTCCAAAATCATATGAGTAATACATAGTAATTTAATTTCATCTTAATTATTTGGACAGAAAATGAAGTCCTCAATGCTATCTGGAGCTCTCATTATAAGATAATGTCTTTGATTAACACCAATAAGAAGATTCCTTCTCAAACAACATCAGAAAAGAGCTCATTAAGCGCATGCAGGCTAGTTTTAACTACCACTTTGGCACAGTCTAAAATTACCCCGGAGAAGAGACTCAATTGAGTGGTTATCCAGATCAGGTTGGCCTGTGTACTGTCTTTGGGGAAGTCTTGATTGTTAATTCACCCAGCCCACTATAGGCACTTCCCTAAGAAAGGACCTATTAACAATGAGGAAAGCTAGCAGACAGAAGGAGTACATTTGTTATTCCTGGCCCTTGACTATTGTCCTAGTTTGCTTTCCATCGCTGTGATGAACATAATTATACCAGCAAGCCTATAAAAACATACGTGATACCTGATGAGTATGGATTAAAAAATTACAAAAATAAAATACTATTTTGTCTTTGTCATTTTTGTCTCAAGTTATTTTGCTCCTTTTGAAGACTCTCAGAATTTTCACTTTTAAGATAGACTGTGATGTGGAAGGCTTCATATGTATAAACATACACATGAGGCTTTTAGCTTATATCCCCAGAACTCATCTAAAATTGTGCATGGTACCATATGTTTGTACTCTATCATGTATCTCAGCTCATGTGCTATCATGACCTGAGGTTGTCCATTGACCTTCATATGCAAAATAAGGTTAACATATGTACAGATACAGTTATTATATACATATATGTAAAGTAATTTTATAGGGAAAATGGTAGACTGTGTCCAGCATATACTATTACAATATTATGAAAATGAATTTGAGAAATTAATTATTAAGAGTGATTAGGCAACTATATCACAGCTGTTGCTAAAATTTGATCAGCAAACTGTCCTGATAGGCATGAAATAGTCACCATCAGATGATCAATTTATTCTGAGTTTTGCTACCATTGGTTCATTATTATGAGGCATTGCATAATTGATCTTAAAATGTATAAAACATTTAAAATAGTGATTTAAAAAGAGAAAATATTTAGGACTATTTAAAGGATGATTAGAGATTTTTCAGCTATCTGCCTAGCTATCTGACTTTAAATGCAATCAACATTTAATTTGGAAATTTTTAAAGTAGACAATTTCCAAATTATAAAATTGCTTTGAAAGTGACACACTATCAAGTCGGTATTTAGAACCGAAAATGCATTTTGCCAAAATCAATGTGAAAAACAAGACAAAAATTAATATGTAGGGCAAACAGCACTGTTGATGTCAACCAGTTGTCAGCAATCAAATATAAAATTCATCCAATGAAGCTGTATTTGAAGTAGTATGTACAACAGTAGAGACTATTATCAACACTTGAGTCATTAAAATTCACTGTGATACATGCTCTCATGGATTCATAGTTATAAAAGCTGTGTTGGCTTTTAAGGAGGGGGAATAATTGCCCCAAGGTGCCCAGGAATTTACACTATTAAAGAGGGTACTGGTAGAGGCAGCATACACCAGCTGATATGAAGCTCCCGACACATATACAGCAGAAGACTGCCAGGTCTGGACTCAGACAGAGGAGATGGACCTAACCCTCAAGAGACTTAGGTGTTTCAGGGAGTGGGCAGGTTTGGTAGGGTGGGGAGGATGGGGACATCCTCCATTGGTGGGGTACTGGGGAGGGGTTGATGTGGAATAGTCTGTGGGTGGGCCTGGAGGGAGATAAAGTCTGGACTGTAAAAAAAAAAGATTAAAGAATAAAAAATATAAATAAAAATAAAAAGAGGGTACTGGTAGATCAGGCAACTCAAGTAGCCTGTAAGGACTGGGGTTACTGTTCATTGTTAGCAACTAGACTCTCCAAATAAGTTCTGATTAAACATGAACATAAACATAAACTTGCTATTTAATTGAAGGATCTGGAAGCTAAGGGTGAAGAGAGGCAGAAAATTCATCAGTGGAATGGTCAATCTGGAAAATAAACAGTAATAATTCTAGATTCATTTAAAGACAGTCTTGTCAGATCCTGCAATTAGGATGGTGAATAGAGGCTGAAAGAAGGGAACCGAGGGGAAAAATTGTACTTTGAAAAAAAAAATAACAGGAATCTTTTAATTTTGGAAATTAATACAGTCTTTTTAGAAAGAATGATTGGAAGAGCCAATTAATTCACAGCAAAGTGAGAATCCTTCTGTTGATGTATTTAATTAAAGACAGGCTTCTTTGCAGCTGAGGACAAAGACAATGGAAACCTTAATTAGATCCCCTATTTCAGGAGAACATGCCCCTGGTTTTTTTGGCGTAAGATAAACAGCGCTCACATTACTACTTGACTCCAATTTAAAAACCCTCATGGAAGAGTTGAGGGAAGGATTGAAGGCTCAGACTTAAATGGGAACTCCACAGGAAGACCTACATAGTAAAAAAAAAAAACCTTGACCGCAGGGTGCTCTCAGAATCTGAGCTACCAAGCAGAGAACACACACAGGCTGGAACAAGGTCTCCCAGCACATATGTAACAGACAGGTAGCTCAGTCTTCATGGCTACCCAGCCTGGCCTCAATGAGCAGGGATGCATTTAACCTGGTAGAGACTTGATGTGCCAGGGTCTGA
>JADRCD010208133.1:0-18090 GCA_019843815.1 Montemys delectorum | reverse complement strand
AGAGAGAGAGAGAGAGAGAGAGAGAGAGAGAGAGAGAGAGAGAGAGAACATGGAAGTACTTCTGACATTTTAATAGTTTTTGAGAATTTAATGCATGTGATCAATGATATATTATCATACCTATTCCTCATTTACCCTTACAGTGTGTCTATAATCTTGGTGGTAGTGATATTAATATAGCTGTCATATTTAGGGCTAAGCACCCAATCTCATATTACCAGCTGTGAATCTAGCCATTGATTGCTCGTCACTGTAAAATGAAGCTTCTCTGACCAGGGCTGACAGTAACACAGGTCTACGAATATAAACATAAATAGTTAGAAGGCTGTTTGACAACATGGCCACTTAGGAACGTACTAACAGCAGGTTCTATCCTGGGGCCTATAACCTATTCAGCCATGGGGATGTGATGAGGATTATAGTTCCAGGCACGAAATGCCTTCAAGTGGAACCAAGAGGCCGCAAATCCAATCAGAAAGAGGTTAGTTATCCCACAACAGTATTTGACCAGTAAGCACACCTTACCTGACAGGTCAATACTGCAGAATACCAATGTCTTTTTTTTCACTCAGCAGCCTGCATGACACCTTTTGGCATGATGAAAGCTAGCCAGCACAGAGGCTGTTTTCTGGTAGGTTTGTGATGCATTCTCTATGTCCTGCAGGTATTGCATGGCGTCTTCAGTGACAAAGTCTTGCCGCATAGTGATGATGGGTAAGCAAGGGCAATGGTGGTAGCCAGTATAATTTCGGAGACCTCTATAGCCCTCTGGACTCACAGGGAAGCTTCATATACCTATATTGTGATTATTTTTTATTTAATAACCCATGTCTTTTAGGAGGGTCATTGTCTATCCATGCAGGGTAAATTTTGTTTGAACTCTTTGTTTTTAAAGTACATTTTGAAATTAGGTCACTATTAAGTTTCCATAAAACTTTATAAAAAATAGATCCTTTTGTTAATTCTTCCTTCTCTCCTTTTTCCCAGTCCCTCACTCACTCCCAGATTAGTTCTTTAAAGTTTGAACACTATTTGCTCTTCTTTAACTCACTTTTGTCCTACTTTTCCCCACCTCCATTTGGGTTGTAAGATAGTAAGCTTCCACATGGATTCTTTTACCTCCTTCTTTTTTTAAAAAAGAAATTTAGTTATGAGATTATAATATAATTACCTTATTTTCCCTCCCCTTTCCTCTCTCCAAACCATTCTATACAACCCTTCTCACTCTCTTTCAAATTCATGGCTTTTCTTTCCACTCATTGTTATTATATATATCTATGTATGCACATACATATTCTTAAGTATAACCTGTTGAGTCCATAGATGATATGGTATGTGCATCATCAGGACTGTCCATTTGACAGTGGACAACCAATTGGTGTCCTGGAGATGGTACCTCTCCCACTCCTAGATTTCCTTTGTTACCTGTAGTTCCTTTTGTCCAGTTGAATCCTCAATGTCTTTGCCCTCCCCCATCCATTCTTCTACTTCTTTTGGGTTAGCCTTTTCCTTCACCCCATACTTCACTCCACAACCCCCACATGTTGTTAATGTTTTTCAAGTCTGTATTAGTTACTTTTCTACTTTTGTAATAAAATATAATCAAAAGCATTGGAAAAGAAAAGGGGAGAAGAGTAGTTTACTTGGCTTATGCATCCGAAGGTTCTTGGCTTACGCTTACAGAAGGTTAGCATTCAAAATGGTGGGAAATGCATGGTGGCAGACAGGAAAATAAAGATGGGTTATCACATTTCCATCCACGTAGGATGCAGGGAGAGAGGAAGCAGGAAAGAGGGAGATGCTATAAACCCTGCAAATCTGTCCTTACTGCTGTACTTCCTCCAGCAAGGTTGTTCCTCCTAAAGATCCCATAGCTTCAGCAAACAGTACTACCTGCTGGGGTCCAAATGTTCAAATAGATGTGCCCGTGGGGAGAATTCTCATTCAGACCACCACTGAGCCCCATAATAGGCTTTTATGTCTAGCTCAAATATTTAAGTACTCTACATTAAGATTGCCCCATTATTGCTCTGCATCCTTGGTATATTTAGCCATTCACAATATGTTGAAAAAAATGTTAGGGAAACAATACTCTAATGTGTATTCGTAGGATGTGATAGGGCCTCTCTATGTATATGAGTTGATCATAATTAAGATTTATCTTCCACCATCCCCCATCCGTTCTTAGGCTGCATGCAGAACAGATGCTAAGCACTTCTTCTCAAATGGATACAAACAACTCTTATGTTTCGAGGTGATGTGGCAGATGTTCCAGGATGAGTTCTTGAAATGAGAGACTCACATAAATTAGAGTTTGGAGAGATGATAGGACATACCAGGAGCCTGGAGAATTAAAATGTATGGGAATCTATAATCAAGAGTATTTGGATACTAAGAAGAAATTGTAATTTCTCTCATAAAAAATTATTTTCTAAATCTACCTCGTTCCTTCTGCTGATTGCCTTGTGTATGACTCAGTACATTTCCATGTTATATGGGGAATAATGTTGAACTTCTTTAGTTTGTTTCACCTCCTTAGATTTTTTTTTTTAAGGCACACATCATACAAATTTGAACAAATTGATTCAAATCACGCTTTGGGTAGGAAATATAATTGCACAAAACAGTATGTTAGCTAGTGGATTTTGACATTTTAAAAGGACAATAAAATTATGCGTGTCAGAAAGTATAGTACATGGCATGTTAGATACCTTCTCTGATTCTACATTTCTTCTTTTATTAAAAGTTAATTTGGACACTTAACACTGTCTTTCACATAATGTGTCCAGTAAAATTTATGGAATCATTGCCTTAAAAAAAAAGGTGTGGCGTGTGTATGTGTGTGTGTGTCTGTGTGTGTGTGTGTGTGTGTGTGTGAGAGAGAGAGAGAGAGAGAGAGAGAGAGAGAGAGAGAGAGACAGAGAGAGAGAGAGAGAAAGAGAGAGTATTATCTCTTCAAATGAGTTTTTAATATTTAATTTTAATATAAAATATAATAATTATTTTCTTCTTCTCTTTTTTCCCTTGTACTCCTGACATATCCTGACCACACTCTCTGATAAATTCACAGCCTCCTTTTCTTTAGCCATTGCTATTACAGGTACATAGAAACCAATAAACATAAATATATCCTGACAGCTCTTTTCAGTGTTGCCTGCAGGGATGTATTTTAGAGATGACTATTTGGTATTGGATAATCAAACAAAGGGTTCACCTCTCACAAAGACTATCCCTCTCTCAGTAGTTGTTAATTTCTTATAGCTTTTTATTTAATAGGGGACCCTATGATATCCTTGCCAACTGTCATCTTGCCAACTTTTGTTGGAATTGTTTGAGTCTTCTTTGGGCAGCCATGCCACTGTAACTTCACAGGTACGTAGTCTCTGTCATAGCTAAATGCTACAGTCTCAGAGTTTTCTGGCCTATACAATCATTCCTCATCATCTTCCGACGGCCCTGAGTCATGCAGAAGTCATGGAGTGGATGTTTCAGTTGGAGCTAGACATGTCATGGTCAGTTGTTATCTGCAGTTTGACTAGTTGTGGACTTCTGCAAATGTCTCCCTCTGCTGCAGAAAAGAAATTGGTATCTCCAAGATAAGGAATATGTAAGTTATTAGAAAATGACTATTTCTACAAAGCAAAATGTTTTGATTCATCTTCAAGGATATCGTTAATCTCATAAGCCCTACTCTATAGAATCATTGTAAAGCTTTTTAATATGTACTGCATAATTGTATAATCTCTTTCTTCATCACATAGTCTCATCATTATTACTTGACAGAGTCTGAAGAAGTAGTATAGGGAAAATGTCAAGGAAATATCAATAGAAATTATTGAGAGCCAGGCAGTGGTGGTGCATCCCTTTAATCCCAGCACTTGGGAGGCAGAGGCAGGCAGGTTTCTGAGTTGAGGCCAGTCTGGTCTACAGAGTGAGTTCTAGGACAGCTAGGGCTACACAGAAAAACCCTGTCTCGAAAAACCAAAAGGAACAAAAGAAATTATTGAGAAATCATCACAGATTTCTTTCTTTCTTTCTTTTTGTTGTTTTTGTTTGTTTGTTTATTCGAGACAGGGTTTCTCTGTATAGCCTTGGTTGTCCTGGAACTCACTCTGTAGACCAGGCTGGCCTCGAACTCAGAAATCTGTCTGCCTCTGCTTCCCAAGTGCTGGGATTAAAGACGTGTGCCACCACTGCCCAGCTCATCACAGATTTCTAAGAGTATATGATTTTGCAAAATTCAGTTGAAAACCAAAGATCTATTCACTGGGATTCAAAAGTGGGTTTTGTCAATTCTAGCTCATGATTTTCAATTTGTGTATGACTCAGTACATTTTCATATTATATGAGGAATAAGCTTGAACTTCTTTAGTTTGTTTCACCTCTTTTGGGCAAATGAAATACCCAACTTCTTAATGTGTGCTTGTTCCCGCTCCCTTTTTAGCTTCTAAATTATTTACTATTTGTTTCAAAGCAAGGAAATTGTTTTAATCTTAGGAGCCTGAGTAAACTATCATCACTGAAAAGCACCAGACCCAAGGGCCATCCCATGAGAGTTGCATTATGATGTGTCTGGATATGACATTTCTGTCTTTAAAAAAATTCAAACTATTGTTAACTCACTTTTAGAGAGTTTTATACAATGTATTTTGATCACATTCACCCCTTTTAAGATTTCTTTCTCCACACTCAATTTGGTAATAAAAAAAATCAAGTTTAACTTTTGCTGGAAACAGTGTTAGCTCATATTCTAACGAGTTAGCTTAATACCTGTAGACTGTGCACCTCTTAGCCCTCATCTAAGAAGCTTCTTTATGAAGTAGGTGAAAATTCTCCCAGAGACCTGTAACTGACCACAGTGGATAGTACAGAAGACTGAAGGATGATCAGCCCAAAGTGGAGCATCTATATCACATCTCCTCTTCCTGATCCTCAGGGGCCATTGTGGAAAAGGAGGAAGATTGTAAAGAGTCAGATGAGATACAAGTCTAAAAGAAACAGAAGAGACAGTGTTTCTTGCGCAACTGGCAGGGGGCAGTTGCACATTGAAAACTGATGGTGGTTGTGACAGAACACACAGGAACTGTCCAAGCAGGCAAATTATACCAGCATGAAGAAAGGGGTTGAAAATAAACCCCATCCCTATCTGAGGATCTACCGGTAATTGACAGCTCCTCGAAGAGGGAGACTCAATTTTACTTAAGGGCATGATCTCTGGGAGGTTGAGCATTCCTAGCAGAAGGCCACATAACCAAAGACCTATGTGCAGCACACAGTGGTGTATGTCTTTAAAGTTATTATTTTGTGCTCCATGAAGTTTTGCTTTGAGAATGTGATGGATAATCCCAGTTGTCAATTTGATTGGATTGAGAGGTTTTTCACACTTTCTTTATGCATCCTTCTAACTAGAGCCATAAAGTCATTTCCACAGAGCTTAGTGTATTAGTCAGCATTGTGATGAAGGGAAGTACATCATAAATGTGGGTGGGGATCTCAAGGGAAAGAAAGGTATAACCTTGAACCTTTTTGAGCGGTCACGTGTTTTTGTAGCCTCCATTACCTGTGGTCATCACATTGCATATTCTACAGCTTTGGAATGGACACATTCTCCAAACATCCTGCAGGTCTTCCGCCTGGAACTGTGGAGAATCACGGGTCTCTCAGCTTTTGAAATGGGACAGTTACTAGTTTTACAGTCCTACAGACTTCAGAGGGGTATGGTGGGGCTTCATAGCATTTAACTGTGGAAGGAGAGCTTGATCCTCTCATAGTTATATCCAGTGTATTGGTTTTGTTCTTATAGTGAATCTGGACTAATTTAAAGGTAATAGATATTTTGATGTATCTATCCTTTTTGCTCCTGCTGCTGCTGTTTGTTATTTCTGACTTTGTGACATAGGGTCTCACGTACCTCAGGCTGGCCTTGAACTCCTGACCCTTCTACTTCCATCTCCGAAATGCTGGATTGCTGGCATGCATCCTCGTGCCCAGGTAGTATATTACTTTGGGAGTTGAGGTATAATTGAGACTCATGTGAAAAGGATGGTGATTTTATTTTCTCCCTAGCAATGAGTTGATTGCATGTGGGTACTTTTCAAAACAGTTGGCAAGATGTAAAGAAGTAAGGTTTATCATATTTTATCTAGAAATGTGGGAAGGATGAAATTGGTTGATTTATGAGAAATTTTTGTTGCTAGATTGATTTATTGAAGTTCTATTCTGAGTTCAGATACTTGATCCTCATTCCCATCTTTACCCACATATATATGCAAATGCAAAGAACACAAAGCCATCTCTCTTGCCATTTTCCAACATCTAAATGCAAACAGTTACCTTGAGTCCATCCACATTTCCTCCACAGCTGCCTTAATCTTTCATGAAATTTAAATGGGCAAGCTTCGTCTTGAAGAGTATAGTGGAATTTGCATGATTCAAAATTAATTTATATTTCAAAATTCCTGGACCTTGGCTAGTGCTCGAATGCGTTAGAGATAACTCTCTTCTAAAGAATAAACAGTGGATGTAATTTAAACCATCAGGATTTGGAAGCAAGATTACATGCAGGAGGCATACACTCCTGAAAATAATAATTTAAATTTATAACAGGCATCAAGGAAGATGCAGAGAATGTGCCAGAGTTCCTGTGGATGCTTTCCGTTACCCTCAACCAGTTATATACAATGCCTTGTCTCAACAGGGACCCATCAACAGATTCTAACTTGACTGTCCACCCAAGTGTCTTCTCAAGGCTTATCTCTAATGTGACCGGCCAGCAGACTCCCTGGGACTCAGTAGGCTGTCCACAGTTTTCCCATTTTGACATGGGATGATACTGATTCTGCTTTAAAATCTCCAGTGCTGGCTGATAGAGGCCAAAGATGTGTGGCTTGTAGTTGGTGCCTAATACAGGTTATACCAATGTACTGTATTGACTGAGGGTTCAATACTTTGTGTCCTTAACTATTGAAAACAGCCATATTGAAAGCAGCTAAGATATTTCCATGTCTCATTGCTGACGCCACTGGCACCACAATGACCTTGGCTTATATTATAGCCCATTGCCTGAGAACTGCATCTGTCCAGACAGGGACTCAGCTGCCAGTCTTCAACATCTCTTCTCAACTTTGACAGCAATCTCTTTCACTTCATATCGACTTTAGCCTTCTAACCCATTCTTTTCCTCATGGGGTGAGTTATTATTTTAGCAGGCTCCTTGATAACTTGTGAAAATTGAACACTGAGAAGCCCAGTCTTCAATCAGCTGGAAATAATGAGACAGTATCCAAGTTTAATGAGAAATAAGACAGACATTTTAATTAATGCAACACTAATAATATTTTATGTTTGGAAGAATTTGGATTAAAGGAGTAAAATAGTGCCTCTCACTGTAGCAAGGACCTAGTCCTGGGCTCTAAATCATTTTATACTTTCGGAGATAGTTAAAAACGAACCATCTGAGGAAAGGGCCTCACCTGGAAACAGAAAGCTGAGTAAATACTGTGGCTGAGGCATACATATTCTGACCAATAAGAAACAGATTTGCTAAGAACTAAAATATGGCTTGCATGTTTTAGGGCATTTAAGAGATTAAGAACTAATTACATACAAATACATGCATACACACATATGTACTCATATGTGTATAATATGCATATATGTCTGCATGTATTCGAGCAGGTTATAAATGTTTTATCAAGCATAGACATACAAAATATCCATATCAAACATATTATGTAGCTCTCTATAGATGAATTTGTTTGTGCATATGTAGATATGGATAGGTAATAGATACCTAGAAATAAGCACATAGAGAGAGATCGATACCTCTAGATAGGTGAATATGGATCAATATATCCAGAAACAAATATGACTGTGTCTGACTACTATCTTTCATCTAATTTACCCATCTATCTATCTATCTATCTATCTATCTATCTATCTATCTATCTATCTATCTACCAATCTATCTGATACATGTATATGTGGAGCAATAAACCATTCCATCAGACAGAAAACCTTGTAAGGTAGAGCAGATTCAGGAACCCCAGGAATTTTTATAATTGAGAATAGTAGGCATTTAAATCTACTACCAACCAGGATCCTATCCTAGAACACATGTCCAAGACATTGACGGTGACAATCAATCACATAAGTACAACACCTGAAGTTCTTCCACATGCAGATGAGGCCCTAGCATAAGATCACAGACCAAGTCAATGGAAAATATCTGCCTCTAGATCCCAACCCACTCCCAAATCCTTATAAAATCTTATCCACAAGGAATAAAATATACAAGTTATTTCACCAAAGATCATCTGAGAGTGCCTGTCTTATTGAGCTGTAACATTCCAGGAAGAGTTTTCTCTCCTGAAGCATTCATAACTAGACCTCGACCTAGTCCAACCAACCAGGTGCACCACAGCCACCTCCTGCTCAGTGGTGGAACGTTGGCCACAAGCTAGTCTCTGTGTCTCTCCTACTGACACCGTCTCCTGGACAGCACTCCAGCTTCAGAGGAGGCTCAGCAGCCCACCTTGCTCCAGTTTCTCCTTGGAGAAAGTGACTCTAGCTGCTCCAAGTCTGTCAGAGCCCCATGGATTCCTGTGAACAGTGCTTGGTATGCAGCCTGGCATGCATGTATGTAGGTGTATGTTTGTGTATGCATGTATGTATCTATAATTATTATAAAGAATTGGCTCTCATTATTATGGAGGCATAGTTCCTAGAACCACAAACATCATGCTTGAGACCTAGGAGATTCAGGGCATAAGGCTTGGGAACCACAAGAGCTGAAGGTCTGAGCTCCAGTTGGAAGACATGTAAGGAAACATATCTTAGTTACCAGGGAGACAAGGCAAATTCTGTCTGCTGTTTAGATCTTCAGTAGATGTACTGAGGCCTGCCCACATGAGAAAGCAATTTGCTTGGCATGTCAATTCCTGTTAATGTCATCTAGCCACACCTGTACAGACATACTCAGAAGCATGTTTGATCAAATATCTGGGTACCTGATGACCATGTATACTGACACATAAAATCAATCATCACTACAGGATCATTATCGGTCTATATAAATACCAGAGTCAGTGTGTGGAACATGAACTAGTCTATGATATTTGTCCTATGTTAACAAGAACAACTCTTTCTCTTAAAATGAAGGCTGATCTTGTACTTGAGAAACCAAATAACCATAGTGTGACTTCAAGTTAGGCAAAAGTAATATCTTGAACATGCTCTGAATATATGGGACTATAATGCAGCAAAGAGATTCTTTCTCCTGGGGGATGACATTTCTGTAGAGGGGCTTATTTAGGCATCAATTCTTCTTTGATGCAAAACTGATTTGGAGGGGGGGGGACTATGAGTGGGTCTTGAAAATAGTATGCTTAATGAAACAAGGCAGGTGCAGAAGGCCACATGTGACATGATTCCAATTGTGAAATACAATATAAACCATCCCAGAGTGTCAAATCCACAGACAAAATAAGCAAATGACTGCTGCCAAGCATTTTAGGGACTGAGACTTTGGGGAATGTGATAAAATGTTGACACTAGATTTTCGTGATTTTTGACACAGTTCTATGAGTGTCCTAAATGCTACTGACTCTTGCAGTCCAAAATAATTCATATCTGTACATTATAGACTGAGCATGGGAACCCTAATGGAGGAATTAGGGTAAGGACTGAAAGAGCTGAGGGGTTTGCAACCTGAAGGAAGAACAATATCAACCAACCAGACCCCACCCCCTACCCCCAAGCTCCCAAGGACAAAACCACCAACCAAACAATACGCATGGAGAGACTCATGGCTCCAGCTGCATATGTAGCAGACAAAATGGCCATATCTGGCATCAATTGGAGGGGAGGACTTTGGTCCGGTGAAGGCTTGACGCTCCAGTGTAGGGCGGGGAGGCAGGAGTGCGTGGGTGGGTGGGGAAGCACCCTCATAGAAGAAGGGGAGAGTTGGGGATGGGATAGAGGGGTTGTGGAGGGGAAACTGGGAAGAAGGATAACGTTTGGAATGTAAATAATTAAAATAACCAATAAAAAATTTTAAAAACAATGCATCTATGTATTAGTCAGAACAGTGCCAAAACTAACATAATAAAATAGAAATACTCTAGGTACATCCTCAAGATGATTGTCTTACCATTTACTCAAAAAACAAACAACAAACAAACAAACAAATCAAGGCATTAAAAGATCGGTTCCATCTGTGGTACATGAGGAATAACCATTTCTGGGTCCTTGTACCCTTTGGTGCGCCATGGATCATCTTTGTAACTTTTGGCATTTTGATCTTTATCACTCTGGATTTGTATCTTTGTGTTCAGGCACTCACTACATGCACTCCCGCCTCTTCGCTGCAGATTATACTGCAAAGATCTCAGTCATAGCAGGCTGCAACTGACCCTAGATAAATGCAATGTCATATCCACTTGACTCCTGGCACCTGCACTGATCATATTTCTACCTAAGCTGCCATCTTCAAGCACTGAATCAGAATGGCAAAATAGGAATTTTGGAGATGTTTTAAAACAGCACAAAATGACACACATACAGTATATGTTTCAACGTGCTGAGTGCCAATGGTCAAATACAGACAGACCATCTGAGTATTTTGAAACAAAACCTGGTAGAAACAGAAGATCTCAGTTTTCTTTAAGGGGCTGTTCACCTCATTTTTTAGTGGGGAGGCAAGGGTGTAGGGAGGACAGATCTGGGCAGACCGGGAAGTGAATATGCTCTGGGTTCATAAAGCAAAATGTCTAAATAATCAATAAAATGTTATGGAAAAAAAAACAAGCTATAGCAGAATTCCAGTGGATGCACTGTATCTAGGAGAAGTATCAGAATGAGTAGTTGTTTTCTAGAAGTACATTGACCTTGAAGAAATCATTGTAGAAAATGGTGATTGTTTTCTGTTATCTATACATTTTTTCCTGAAGGAGCTTTGCAGCCTTTGCACGGCTTTGGTCAGGAGATGATCCTGGGACAACCTGGAGTGTCTTGCATTATTGAATACTCCGAAGAGAGCACAATAAGGACAGAAAGTTGCAGGAATCTGATGTTTTCCTTCACAAAACACAGAGATTAGATTAAGAGCTTTGGTACGAGGAGGAACTTGCTTTATCCCCAAACAACTTTTGTGTAACAATCAATGAATATGCTTCTGCATGGTGGTTTGAAGCTCATTTCATTGAGGCTACACCTCCCTGCTTCCTGCAAGGCCAGTTTCATTCTGGAATGACCCTCTTTCTTTGATTCTTCTGCATGACCAATCAAATAGTCTATTTTCCAGTAAATTTACAAAAACTCTTAATGTTATAAGTAATAAGAAAAATATTGTTAATGTAATAATCATAAAAATAGCACTGTAGTAATTTTCTTTGCTTTTACATTGCACTTTTGTTTTATAGGCACAATGAATGAAGTTTGATGAATTTTAGCTTGAATGAATATGGCTAAAAGCTGTTCTGACAATGAAGCAAAAATATTATGGTGTCTTAACATTGATTCATAGTGATTTATATTTTAGGCCCATGTTCTTCTAATCCATTATTGAGAAGCTATGATTAGTAATGAAATCCTAACACAGGCAGGATGCTCATGTCATCTGATATTCACAGTGGCAAAGCAGCGTGTAAGTGAAAGGTGATTTTGTAGTTATATTTATCTGAATGTTTTGCAGTGAGTTCATATCATACTTATATTGAGATCATGACAGTTAACAGGAGACACCAATAGCAACTGGCTTGGATCCTTAAGTCAGGCAAAATTGAAAGCTATGGGGAAGAATATCCAACAATTACACATTCATTTACCCAGTTGTTACAAAGTACACTTAACCTTGCAATTCATTCACAATAATGCTTATTAACGTATACACTGAAGAATGTAGAGTTTTCAGTATTGAACGCCTAAGGTGGACGGAGTATATATAAGGGGTGGCTAAGGGTAGAAGAGAGGTTAGAAGAACAAAGGAGAAGAGAGGAAGGAGAAAGAGTCAGTCTTAACAGCAAAGATAGTTTTAGCAAGGGTGTAAGTGTAAAGGTAGGGATTCAATGGTAACTTAACACAGTTACCCACATAGCACTGGATCTTAAATTGTATGGCTTTCACCTTGTGGCAATCAAGCATTGCATTACATCAGATTTGGAGACAAAAACAAAACAAAACAAAACAAAACAAAACTGGAGCTGTCACTCTTAGCTGTCTGGATGACTCTTACAGTCACTGTGGACTTCTTTCCTGCCCACTCAATAGTAGCTTACTTGACTGGCTTAGGCATCTTTCACACTGTCCATTGGCCCATCCTCAGCTCACATTCATTGTTTTTCTTTGATCTCGATTCTGCCTCTCCGGACAGCACACATCCCTGCATGATTATGTTCATCTACTTTCCCTACATTAGATTGTTTGGACTCTGATTGCATTGGGTACTTCCTCTGTCCCTGAAAGAGATACAGTGGGAAGATTTGTATATGAATACTGTAGCAAATGAAGAAATGAAGTATGGAGAAATATTCTGAAAGAAGAAAGCACTGTAAAAATAAAATAACAATCATAATTGAAAAAATCAGCCTGGCGTGGGAGAAGCCATCCACCCAGGGTGAGACAAGAACTATATGTGGCATTGTCTATGAGGAGTCAACACTTCAGACTCAAGGGTCATTACACTCTACTGTGTGTGTTCCCACTAGACCCTCAATCCCAATTAACGTTAATGATAATATACTCCTTATATGTGTGGGAAAGGGCTTCTCACCTTTCCCTTCTTGCCTCATCACAGGAATTAAAGAAAACAAAGTGTACATATAAATTATTCAAAATATACAGTCACTTCTCAATTACAACTGACTACAAGTTCTTAAAATAGATTATGATACCCACACAAAATATAAGCCAGTTCCAAGTGATTATAGTAGACTATCAGCTACAGCATATTAAGAGAGGCTAGAGGTAATAGCAAATGTTTATGTTTGGGCATCCTGATCTTCAGATATTTTTCTAGAGGTATATAGGTTTGCATTCAGTAAAGTGGAAAATTCATAGATTTTTAGATAATTGGTTTTGTTATGTATGATGATACAGTCAGTCATTTGCAGTGTTGATGTCTTATTCTTTCTGTTCTGTTCTGTTCTGTCCTGTTTTTCTTACTGCCCCTATTCCATGTTCAAATAGGCACATACTTGTTACATCCATCTATTTGAGTAAGTGTTCTCAAACGTAGGGAAGTCCCTGGCTATGCATATTTAGAATAATATGGACCTGAGTAAGTGATCATTAATTCTATAAACATGTCATCCTTGGATTTGTCTTAGTATGAGTGTCTCTCATGGGCCTGTTCATCTCTGAAAGCTTAATTTTAAAATTATCTTTAAACATTTTACTGATGTGTGTGTGTGCACATTTGTGTGTGAGTGTGTGTGTGTGTGTGTGTGTGTGTGTGTGTGTGTGTGTACACAGGGATGATATATGCTGGTGCTCTGCTTGTATTTCCTACTTATTCTGTCTGGGACTACAGCCTAAGGGTTTATGCTGCTGATATGTCATGTGAGTCTTCCCATCAGAATAAAAAAAATCCACGGGAACATCCTTACAGATAAGCCCAGAGGTTTGTCTCCTAGGTGACTGCAAATCTCAACAAGCTGACAGCTGACAATATTACCTATTGCAGGCTTACAGAAAGACATTGCTTTGATATGCATACATGTGTCTCTCCTGTATATTTACTCTTAATGTCTTCAAACGTTTTATGGTTGTCTTAGAAGAGAATATAATGTTTTGAATGTCTGGATTTGCAGGATTTAGTGGGCTTTTCTGTTAAATGAGTACAACCTTTTTCCTTATAATCCATCACAATGTGCTTATGGAGAGAGTAAAATGCGTATCATGCAAAAGAAAAGCATACGGTGGCCAGGTTTCTATATCTCACTGAACAAAGAAGGCTAAGAGCTGGTATGTTTAACATTTTGCCCTTCATAGTGAGCAGAATACGATTCCCAAATATGTCCATATCCCAATGTTTAGAACGTGATTTTATTAGGATGAATGACAAAGAAATAGCGCTAGCATATGGAATAAACGTTGGGGATAAACCAACTTTACGTTATGTCATTTTGGGTGATCTGAGTTAGACAAAGCAGTAACAAAGCATAAGGGAATTAAGGAAACATTTCACAGTCCGGTAGGGATGATGCTCTCTGCTATTGCAGATGGAACGAAGCTGTCCCAGTAAGCAACTGGGGTGGACATTATGAACCAGAAGACAGGGCCTCTGAAAAGTGGAAGGTCCTTTTCATTCACAGCAAACCAGAACACCTCAATGATCAGTGATCAAGGGGAGGAACATACTGTGTCAACGAGACGGCGCCAGAAGTCATCTCAGGGAGTGTCCAGATGGTGAGTTGTCTGGGTCAGGTTGGACTATGCCCATGCATTGGGGAATTTCCTTGGTTGATATTTTTTTTTTATATTTTCTGGATTATTTTATTTTATTAGGATATTTTCTTTATTTACATTTCAAATATCTCCTCTCCTGGTTACCCCTCTGAAACCAAAACCAAAAATAAAAACAAAAAAACCAATCCTGTTCCCTCCTCCCTCCCCCTGCTCACCAACCTACCCTCTCTTGCTTCCTGGCCCTGGCATTCCCCTACACTGGGGCATAAACTTTCATAGAACCAAGGGCCTCTCCTCCTATTGATGACCCACTAGGCCATCCTCTGCTATACATATGCTGTTGGAGCCATGAGTCCCACCATGTGTACTCTTTGGTTGGTGGTTTAGTCCCTGGGAGCTCTGAGGGTACTAGTTAGTTCATAGTGTTGTTCATCCTAAGGGGCTACAAACCCTTCAGCTCCTTGGGTCCTTTCTCTAGCTCCTTCATTGGGGACTCTGCGCTCAGTCCAATGGATGACTGTGAGCCTCTATTTCTGTATTAGTCGGGCAATGTCAGAGCCTCTCAGGAGACAGCTATATCAGGCTCCTCTCAGCCAGCACTTGCTGACATCCATAATAGTGTTTGGTTTTTATGATTGAATATGGAAAGGATTCCCAGGTGGACCAGTCTCTGGATTGTCCTTCTTTCAGTCTCTGCTCCATAGTTTGTCTCTGCAACTCCTTATATGGGTATTTTCCCCCCTTCTAAGAAGGAACGAAGCATCCACACTTGATGTAGGAAGAAAGACTCAGCCCATTGTGAAGGGCTTATCTCTTCTGAGTATGAGCCGTGGGCAAGTCAAAAAGTGAGCCAGCAGTCACAATTCCTCCAGGGCTCCTGCTTTAGTTTCTTGACTTTGCTTCCTGTCCCAAGTTTCTGCAGTGATCAACAGCAATCTGAAAGTATAAGGAGAACAAACCCTATCATCTGCAAATTGCTTTTCATCAGAGTATTTTATCACAGCGAGAGAATTCAACTAGATCACCTTCATTAGGATGCTTTTGATAATATCTAAGGCAATCACTTAAACATTGGACTTCACTGGTTCCTGGATGCTGTTTGGATGGATGCTGAGAGGTCAACGAAACTGAAATTGTTTGCAGAATTGTGTGTTCATGCACTATGTTAATTTTCAGATGAATAACTGCCCTAAGATCTCAGAGGTTCCATGACTCTCTCCTCCCCAGACTTTCTGGCCCCACATAATTAATGAACAACTAAGGGTATTTTCTTGTTTAAGAAAATGCAGCAAAAACAAGCTTTCCTTCCATTATGAAATAATAATACCAAATAGAGATTCTGAAACCTAAAAAAGCACAAAATAAAATCTTTATATGATTAACTATATGAAACCTCAAATATATTCTATAGTCAGAAAAACTGAATGAAAATGTAGAACATAAATACATATGGTAACTCATGAACTAACCGTTGTTTAAAAATACTAAAACAGTTGTAATGATGAGAACTTGATTCATTTATTTGGGCCACATAAAATTATGAATTGAAATATTAGTTGTTTAGAAATTTGGCATTATACTGTATTTAAAAGCTGATCGAACTCAAGGAAATAGCTTAGATGTATATACGTAACATCCTGACCATAGTTTCTTCTACCTCTTCTCCTCAAAAGCCCTCACCCACCAGATCAATTCCTCTTCTATTTCCCTTTAAAAAATAAGCAGGCCTCCCAGGGATATCAACTGAACATGGTATAATAAATTACAATAAGGCTAGGCATAAACCCTCATATTAAGGGTAGATGAGGCAATGTGGTAGGATGAAGAGTACTAAGCCCAGGCAAACACATCAGAAACAACTCCAGCTCTCAGTGTTCAGAGTCCCACAAGGACAAGAAGCTATACAATCATAAAGTATTTGTAGAGGACCTAGCACAGACCAAAACAGGGTCATTGGTTGTTTAGTGTCTAGGAGCCCCTATAAGATTTGATAAGTTGATTCTGTAGGTCATGTTCTTGTGGTATCCTTGACCTCTCTGGTTTCTAGAGTCTTTCCTCAACATCTGCTGTGGGGTTCCCCTGGTTTTGCCTAGTGTTTGGCTGTGGGAATCTGTATGTGCTCCCATCAGTTGCTAGAGGATACCTCTCTAATGACAAACTGGGCTGGGCATCAATTTATGAGTATAGAAGAATTTTATTGACTTTTATTTTTGCCAGTCATATTTGGTTCTACCCTGGGATTCTGCGATAACCAGCCTCTGGTTCCTGACCATCCATGCAGTGACAGACATGGATTCCCTCTCATGGCATGGGCTTCAACATGAACCAGTGATTGGTTGGCCACTCCCACAAATTCTGTGCCACCATCACCCCAGTACATCCTACAGGCAGGACATACTGTAAGTTGAAGAGTTTGTGGCTGCCTTGATGTCTCCCCCCCCCACACACACACACCTCACTGCTGAGAGACTTTCCTGGTTATAGACATGGCCGGTTCCAGCCCTGTATACTCCATTACTAGGAGACTTCGTTAGGGTCACAAAAATTTATTGGTTAAAAATTCCTGATTAATTTTTCTTTCATTGAAAGTAGATTTTTTTATACAATATAATGATTTCTCTTTTCCCTCCCCCATACCTCCTAGCTGCTTTTCACTATTCCTCTCATTCAGATCTTTTCTGTCTCTCGTTAAACAAACAAACAAACAAATATCTAAGGAATAATGATAAAATAAAATACAAGCAAAAAAATTTGAAATATGACAAAACAACGAAACAAGAAAAAGACCCAAAGGAAAAGCACAAGAGACTTGTGTCGATGGACACACACACACATACATTTTGCACACCTAGGAATCCCATAAAATTCCCAAACTGCATTTTTTTTCACTTTTATAATTTTTTTCCGTACCTTATTTCCATCATAAAGGTAGTCTTAGTGAATCAGAGAGAATGAAGAAAAAGATGAAATAAATGAGCAGCACAAGAGTATACAATTGAAGAGAAAGAGTTCAATTATGATACAAAAATATCTAAATTGTCTTCTGGTAAGGTAATGACGTCAAATTGCACCCCAGCGAGAGGCTAATTCTCACCATTTATTGTTTACATTGAGCATCTGTCTATAAACCTAAAATTGTACTATCTAAAAATTTTATATCATATAATGTAAAAGATATGAAAATGATTGCCTTGGCAACCATTTTACATTTAAACTAACTCAATTTTTTTTTCTGAAAAAAAAAAGCTATTGAAGTTGTGAAATAAAAAAGCATCACTTTCATCTCATGTATTTTAATGAAAAATGGAAAAAGGATGAAGTATTTTACACGTTAAATCTTATATATATATCTCTATATCATATATACATGTATACACACATATACACACACTCCAACATGTATAATTTTTCTCTCCTATAATGGATATTGGGAATTACGTTTCTTGAAATCAGAAGTAAGTCCTGAGGCAGTAGGACCAACTGTGATTTCAGGAAATCATCATGTTAAAGGAAAATTTTTTTGTGGCATGAGACTTTTAGGCTTGAGTCTTACTCCTTATTATAATCAAATTGATTAAGCCAAAACCAAAAAACAGCTACATAATGAAGAATATGATAAATTTCTTCCATTTTTTCTTTTTCTTTTCCCTTTCATTTCTCTAATTATTTATTCACTTTACAACC
>JADRCD010208132.1:17683-34090 GCA_019843815.1 Montemys delectorum | reverse complement strand
AGACCATTCACATAGCTCCATAGGAGCTTGGAAATGATCAAATGCTTTTAAAGGTGCATTAGCATTCTCTGTGGTCAAGGTATTGTGTTAAGTATAGAATCAATGACTATGTCCTTCACTTTCTCTCAAAGAACTTACAGTCAGTTGGGTGGTAAGATTAATCATGTGCCTAAGGCAGTATAAGGCAGAATATTCTCTGGGTTTCTCATGCACACTGATTGTTGTCCCACTAATGAGCCTTTCTTCAGTGTGAAGCATATTTCAGGAACAGGTTCATAAGGGTCTCACATTGCATTCAATCCTGTGCAATGATCCTTAAGGTGCATTTTTCCCCCCTGTGGATTTCTAGTCTAGATCCCGAGAGGTCCTTACCCCACACCCCCTGCCCTTTGGATACATGGACCTGTTCTGAATCCTTGCCGCCTCCTCTCCTCTCTTATTCTGCAGATAGCTATATTCCCATTCTCAAGAGTGTACTCCTGGCCTATGTCTCTATTCAGGGCAGCTGGCTGCCTGATAAGAAACCAAAGCATCCCATTATCATGATATGCTGCGAATCAAACGAAATCTCCCTCTAGTATTGGAGAATAAGACTTAGAAATACCATGACAGAAAGTCCAAAGTGCCCTGAATATATGCAGATAAACCTTTTCTACATTTGAATTTCCTGTATAGAGGCTAATGATGAAATAAAAGAGGACCACAGCTCATTCAGGGCCGCTTCCGTTCTGCACACAGTTTCCGGGTCTCACCCTCTGCCAATTGGCTATTGTCCTTCTGTTGCTCTACTTCCTTCTAGGCTTCCACCCATGTCTAACCTTCCAGACGGCTGCTTATTGCACACACAGCCAGTCCAACCCTCCAGTTCCAAGTGAAGTCTACCTGTCCTGAGTCCTTGTTCTCCTCAGATGACCTGCGCACACAATAGGGAAGCCAACTAGCCTGGCCAACTGGTGAAACACCGAGAGGTAAAAGATTACTTGTGGGGGCTCCAGAGTCCAGCCCTGCTCAAGGTAAGGAGAGGGAGGTCTGGCCAAGAGAGGCAGCCAGCTGGCTCTCCTGGTCATGTGTTACTAGCAGCTCTCCTCGATGGAGTGGTCTGTAGACGAATGTGCTTTGAAGTCACGGAGTGAAGGGGAGAAGACCTCTCGGGAGCTGCCTTGTGCCCTTCTCAGAGATGGGCTGCACACATAGAGCTGTGTGATAGAGATTTTTTTTCACTGCCAACTTCTTCATTAAACATTCCCCTCCTGTGTTTCTTAAACACTGAATTTGTTGTCTGCCAAAGGGTGGTAACATTTTTTTTTTTTTTTAACAAAGAGCCACTGAGAAAGGACCATGGAAAACACAAAAGCATAAATGCTAGTGGTTGAATCTTAGGCATGTCAGGCATCTGAGATTATGCCTGTGAGGAATATCTTTTCATGAATGGGGACCTCCCAAGACTAAAAGCACAAAGCGTTCAGCTAGCCTTAACCTGTCACGAAACATACCTGAGGTTTCTGTTGAATGCAGTGCCATGCAATGTCTGCTCTTGCTACAGTTCGTAGGGAGGGGAGAGTCCTCAACATGAGCTTCTGATTCACCTGGGGAACAAGGTCAAGGCCAATTACTTGGGCTACTAAGACTCAAGTGTTTAAAGTTCACTAATCAAGAGAATGAAAACAAAATGAAAATGGATAACATATTACCTAAATCACTGCCCAATTTTTCTTCCCTAAGCCTTAAGGAAATATTTAAGTCAAATGATCTGATGGCACGTGACTGAATAGCATAGGAATCAAAAGAAGACTTATTTTTTCCTGGTGTGCATGGGACCTGTCCACTCTGTCTTTCTAGGTCCCACTTAGAAGGGTATGAGCCACCCATACCACTGTCAATCAGGGTAGCCGACTCATCAAGCTGCTACTTGTACCATGACCCACTCCTCCAACTTAGTAATTCTTATGTCCTTTAATTCATCCAGATAAGTACTGAAGAGATTGTAACCATTTTACTTAAAAGCCTGGTCAGAAATTGCATGGTTGTTATGTTGATGATTGAATTCCTTTTCCACAGATGTCTAGTCCCTCCTCCCGCCCCTTCTTTGCAAGCCATGGCTCAATGTGCTACAACATTACAACTACAATGCCTGGGACCATCCTTTCTCATGTAGCAGTCTGAATCCCATGTGTTAGCTAGGAATAGTCTCCCCTTGCCCCACAAACTCACACAGAGACTCAGCCCCCTTCCCTTCTGCATATCTTTCTGGCCAACATGAGAGGAGATTGAGTTGGTATTCAATAATTCCAGGAAGGAGCAGTTATTGAAAGCGAATGAGGCAGGGATCACACACCTCAGTCTCATACTCCACTGGTGAGACTCCAGGCCATGCCTTGTCACCAGGAGACTGGAGGGCATGATTCACAGTGGGGAGTACATGAATCCAGGAAGCTTAGAGGGACAATGATCAGTGTCCCACATGTTCTATGACCCTGCTCCATCCCTGTCTTTATTCCGACTTCCACTTCTTTTTCACTCCCGTACTGCATTTTCTTTCTTCTTAAACTAGCCGCAGTGTGGAAAGCCTGTGTACATAATGTATATATACAAAGAGAAAGTGTTAAAGTATGTGTGTGCATATTGACTATATGTAAGGGGAGAATACATATATATACATAGGCATACACATATATGTGTACAAAGTGTGCATATACATACCAAAGTACCTACATGACAGCATGTGAGATAAATATACATATATATATATATGCTTTTCTACATATATACACACCACAATATGCATATATACAGGCTGAGCTGGACTTACGAGGTACCCTTATCCTGTGGAGAGGACACACAGACCACATGGCCTCACTATGAGCTGCTCTTCTTTTCTGCTTCATGGCCTGTGGTTTTGTTTTTCCAGCACTCTTCTCTTCCAGGTCCCAGGTGCAGGGAAGGAGGGGACCTGCCAGCTTTATGTATCCTGCTCAGCTTCTGAGCGAATAGGCTCAAGGCTCACTCTGAGGAAGAAAGGAGCTCAGAGGAAAGAGCCAGCTCAGTCTATACTCTCTTCTTTGTCGTATGAGGGGTTTGATCCTGGCTATTCATCCGCACAGCAACCAGGTCCAACCATCTGACAAAATCTGTTTATGCTCAGATGAGCCTAATCCCTTGGGTCAAAGCAGCAGCTCCTGCCACTGAAATACCATTTTAAAAACTAGAAAGTGGGTGCCAAAGAGAGGGATGGTAGAATCCAACTTGGAAACCCAGGCAGTAGGGAACAAGTCATACTACAGCCATTATGCTTGCAACAAATGTCTGAAATAGTTTCTGAAGTTGTTTTGGAGGGTGGCAGGGAATGGAGCACAGCAATGGCTTCTTTTTAAGTTCTCCAAAATGTTACCTGCATAAGGAATGAACAAATGTCAGGCAAGGCACATCTTGGATTGAACTCCAAGTGAACTGATGATGGCAGGCCTCGCTGTTCTGAAAATACACAAATTGAGAGCTGCCAGGGCTCTGAGCAGACCAAGCATTTGCATCCTATTTAAATAATGTGTAAGAATCTTTGGTTGAATGAGGAGTTTTTAGCCTTGTCAGAGAACTTTGGAAGTACTGAGAATGGAACTGCCAAGGATACCCATGGGCCATGTCACTCGACAGATTGACGCCAGCCCGTGCACTCACAATGAGACGTACGGAGCCTGCTGGAGAAGGTGCTTTGCTATTCCCAGGACTGCTGAGGTACACCTGGCAGAAAGCTCCCCCAGGTGCTACAGCTCCTGAGTGGTATTTTCTGGGACTTGAATTAGGAGACAGACCCTCCCTTTGCCATCTGTCCAGGGTTGTTCAGCTTCTGAGGTTCACATTTTCAAGAGATGTGCTCTGCCACAGTGTGCTCCCTCTCCACCCAGAATCTGGGCCCACCTGCAGTAACCCAAGTTTGAAGCCAGGAGTGACAGCTGCATAAGCCAGTCTGAAGAAAGCATTATACCAGGACCACCATGTGTGGCAAGATTACTTTTCTACTGGTGTGGTCAAAATACACAGCACAGAAGAGCTAAGGAAGAAGGAGTCTGCTTGGACTCACGGATTCAGAGTTCTCATCCACAACTGTGGAGAAAGAAGGATGGATGGAGCTTTTGGTGGTGAGAGTATGTGGTAGAAGCTGGGTCCTGGGGTGGGGGTGGAGACAAGCCAGACCAACGACTGTGCTAATAACCTTCAAAGGCCAACCAGCCCATAGAGGCCTCCTTCTACCCAGAGACCCCCATCTCCTAAATATCTCACAGCCTCCCATAATTACCTCCACAAACTGGCAACCATGTGTTCAAATGTGACAGTGAAGGACCTGCTTCATGTTCCAACCCTACCTGCATCGTACGTGCTCACTGAACATCTGTGGAAGAAAAGGAGCAACTGAACATTTGGAGTAATAGACAATATTGGAAGTGATGCTGGGCTCCTTGGGGACTGGCAGTCATTGCCTTTCTTCTCTGGGCCCCAAGCTGCCAATGTAAAGGGTCCAACTTCATTGTTGCAGGAGCCACATGGAGATTCCTTGGGAATCTTGGGGAAAGACAGGTGACTCCAGCATTCTAGTCACAGAGGAACATCCAAACACTAGGTCTTGGGTGATCCAGGACATCCCACTGAATGGTTCTAACAGGAGTAGAATGAGTTCTCAGCTCCAACTCTCCACTCGCAAGGTGTAAGAATTGTTGTTTTAATTCCACCAAGTTTTAGAGGACCATTTCACACAGCGATAAATAACCAGTAGATGTATGCTACAACTGTATTGAACCCCTGCCTGCAACCGTGCTAGTGATGTTGTTTTCGCTTTCTTGGAAGAAGACATGGAGTAAGTTTGAGCTGCTAGACAAAGAAAGCTGCTCCAGAAACCGAGGAATCTGGAGCATCCCAGTGATAAGTTTGGTCATTTAACAAGAAGGTGGTAAAGAGCCGTGGTGCATGTGTACAATCCCAGCACTCAGGCTGAGGCACAAGGGTGGCAAGTTCGAAGCCAGCCTAGATAGTAGGTTGGTCAAAATACCAATTGCTAGGAATGTAGCAGCTTTGGAGGTTGAGCATGCTGAGGGCTCTGGGTTTGATTAACAGCAAACACATACACACACACACACACACACACACACACACACACACACACACGCCTCACCACCACCTCTACCAGCAGCAACAGCAGCAGCAGCAGCAACCACCACCACCACAGCAATAACCAAGAGAGTGCAGGTCTTCAGGTCAGGTCCTGTTATTATCCTGACTGTAGGCAGGATTGCTCTTCATCCACACTCCCTGGGGCTCAGAGCTCCCCCACTCTGATGCCTCTGAGTGTGAGACTGTCATCTGGCACCATCAGCTTTTCTTCCTTAGGACATGGCCAAATGGAACAATACCCTCAAGGTTCTGTGAGGAGAAGGTGCAGAGGCCTTCTGAGTAACAGAGCATGCAGCCATGTTAGAATGAAACTGGGATAGGCCATGGAAGGCTATGTGAGCAGAATGGGAATTACAGCAGCTCATTTTCTAAAGTGCCAGGAGACCTGGGGATGAACCTCGTGTAGAAGGGAAAACCACAACTGCAGGCCCCTCCTCAAAGCCATTTATCTTAGGCTTGAAGCGCTGGCCTGTCATCAACATGGGCTCTTTGCCTGCCATGCACAAAAGCAATCTCATCATTGCCTCTTTGAGTTGTGGCTGGAGGACCACTGGGATCCTTCAGACCCTGTGGGTGTCAGTAAATGACCAGCCCCTTTTCCCTCTTTCCTGGGAGATATGATGGTGGCTTACATATAGGGACACAGACAGAGGCGGGTGAGAGTTCCATTGTTGACCCCTGACCCATATTTCTTCTCCATAATTAAGAACACAGTTTGTGATGAGGGCTGTTTGGCACAGAGTGAAATCCAGTTATCCTTGTTATTTTCCAATGCAGGTGTAACTTAGTTTTTAAGGGATGGGGATAGTTTTACTTCCTGGTGAGCTGGAATCAGAGGCACTGGCTGCCATGCACCAGCTAGTCACCTTCTGCCTCGAGAAGTAAACCCTTGTGACCCCATGGAGCCCATAGTGCACCAGCATGTGGCACTCACAGCCAGCCTCTAGCTACCTCTCAGCCCCTGCCTTAAGAATGATGTCCCTTTGGACATCTAGCTCCTAGGATTTAACCCATGGGGTAGGAGGACCCAGCCTGATGTGCTGGGACTCACAGCTATGCTGTGCTTCTAAGGTGATTTGATACATACTTATTCTAGAAAGACCCATTTAAAATAAGAGTTGCATACCCTTCTTTAGGGGTTTCTACCTATAAGGTGTGTTGTGGCCATCCTCAGGATTCTAGGGACCCTCTGGGCAGCCCAATACTTGTGCTTAGTGGTTTCCCAAAGGTCTCTGAGCTCTAAGGACCCCTTCTCTTCCTTGGCAATAAGCACTCTGCCCTTTACCATGGTTCACATCGGGAAGCTTTCAACAGTCAGTCACAGTGTTACTGGGTAGTTCCTCTATAGACATCCCACCCTCAAACACACACACACACACACACACACACATACACACACACACACACACACGCCTGTGGTGGAGGCTGAGCACCCTCTAGTGGTCACTGTTTTCAGCCTCCCTCCCCCTGCTACATAACAGGCTGTTGGTATAAAGAATAAGGTGATCGAATTTGCAATCCTCTACTATACACATGCTGCCAGAACATTCAGTCCCACCCCTTGTAGTCCTTGATTGGTGGTTGGGTCCCTGGGAGCTCTGAGGGTACTAGTTAGTAATTGTTGTTCGTCCTAAGGGGCTGCAAACCCTTCAGCTCCATAGAACCTTTCTCTAACTCCTTCATTGGCGACCGTGTACTCAGCTCAATGAATGGCTGTGAGCCTCTACATCTGTATTAGTCAGGTATTGTCAGAGCCTCTCAGGAGATAGCTATATGCTTGTCCTTCCTTCAGTCTCTGCTCCATAGTTAAGGTTTTGTGCCCCAGTGTAGGGGAATGCCAGGGCCAATAAGTGGGAGAGGGTGGGGTGGCAGGCATGGGGAGGGGGGAGGCAAAAGGGGTTTGTTCTTGTTGTTTTTGTTTGTTTGTTTTTTGGAGGGGAACCTGGGAAAGGAAAAATTTGCATGTAAATAAAGAAAATATCTAATACAAAAAAAAGAATAAGGTGAATAAGGTGACTTATAGCGGCCATGGTTAAATTCAGGGGTCAGAACCTAGAAAGAAAGAAAGAGAGAGAGAGACAGAGAGAGAGAGGAAGGAAGGAACAAAGGGAGGAAGAAAGGAAGGAAGAAAGGGAGGAGGTGAATTTTCACTCTCCCTATCCCTCTTTCCTTCTTTCTGCCAGTAGAACTTCCTTTTCTATCCCTAAGCTCAGGTTGCTCCCCATTTCCCTAATGCTGTGTCCACACAAAGAGTAGAGGATTGGCTAATAATTTCTCTCTCTGGGCCCCAGACTACCTACTTCTTACAGGAGGGGAAAAAGTCATTCTGCTGTGATGGTCTATGCTTTGAATTACTTATTTCTGTTTCCTAAAGATCCCATCAGCTTCCTTTCTTCCTGGATGTCCTGGTGGCCAGGAAGATGCGAACCTCATCTTTTTAAAGCTCCTCTCATCTGGGCCAAGGTCCAGTCAAGGCATGGTAGGTGTCATCATGTCAGTATGAATAGGCTGCCAGGAGGGAAATTCTTAAGGGGGTTTTAAAAAAGTTGATCTCTGGGTATCGTATGGTACAGTCCCTCCTGGCTCCCTCCAGCCCCTCCTAGCTTCTAGTTGTAACCAGCCAAGTAAAGTTTCCAGAGTTCACAGATGCCTGTGAGAC
The DNA here is from genome assembly GCA_019843815.1 of Montemys delectorum. Classification (NCBI taxonomy): domain Eukaryota; kingdom Metazoa; phylum Chordata; class Mammalia; order Rodentia; family Muridae; genus Montemys; species Montemys delectorum. The sequence continues at coordinate 26,271 of JADRCD010208132.1, read as the reverse complement.
TACAAGCACGCACAGATTGGTTTGGGTTTGCATCTTGAGTTGCCCACTGTCTGTACAGTGAGACTCTATAGTTTCCTGTGCCCCATCCAGCGCAGCTCCAACAGGGACAGCCACCATCCTGACACCATCTCTCTATTGCCTTCTCTTCTGCAGATCTTTCCACATGGAATTTCACTGAGCTACAAGAATATCCCCCCCAGGAGGTAGGGATTCCTCTCATCCTCCTGGTTCCATACCTGGTACCTTCCTCACTCTTCTCCAGGTTTGTTCTTACTCTCCCTGAGTGCTCCTGTGGAGCATCTTTATTCAGACTCTTCTCTGCACCATCAGACTAGTAGAGGACCTCTTTAATGTTGAGTATGTTAGAATAGCACTGACCACCTACCTCCACTTCAACTGCCTGTGTGTCTGCCTATCCCTTGAGGCATGTGTGGAACAAATCATGGATTCAAAAGGTAGACAGGAGCCCCACAAATGCATGCCAGTCAAACCAGTAGTTTCCAACTGAGAACCTGCCCATTATAAATAAACTTACAACCAGGCAGTGGTGACACACACCTTTAATCCCAGCACTTGGGAGGCAGAGGAAGGTGGACTTCTGAGTTCAAGGCCAGCCTGGTCTACAGAGTGAGTTCCAGGACGGCCAGAGCTACACAGAGAAACTCTGTCTTCAAAAAACAAAATAATAATAATAATAATAATAATAATAATAATAATAATAATAATAGTAGTAGTAGTAGTAATAACAATAATAATATAATAGAATTATTATATTATTATTATTAAACTTACAGAAAAATCTAGTCTATAATTTCCAGCATAACATTCTGTATACCTTACAGTTCTAGAGCTGCATCCACACACTGCACTCCCCTCCCTGTCCACACACAAGTCTTGTTGCTACAAGGACCACTGTTCAGATTATCGTTGACGTTCTGGTTGAGCGTTTATCCCTGTACCCACACATGGCCTCTTATTCCAGCAAAATTCTTTCATTCCTTCTAACACTCGCTTTGATATCACAAACATTGGAGATATCTTTCTGGATCTTTTAAGTTGGAGATTTTTGCTTAAGAACACCCTACCATTGTATATCTCATGTTGTCTGTGAGATCATTAAAGAAGAGAGCAGTTTGGTACCTGTGGATGCTCGGGCGTGTACTCTGCCAAGGATGAAAAAGCAGGGGGAAAGGACCAAATGTGTTTTTCTTGGTGAAGAAAAGTCAGTGGGAGAAAGAAGTATGTCTGCTTCCTGGGGGCAGTCTTGCATTCTCCATGATGATTCCAGGGTTCTATTTACTCCAACCTTCAATGGTTGGGACAAAGGACGGCCTTGCATCGGATCATGACAACCGGGAGTCCCAGGTCCAACCAAGCTTCAGATCATTTGTGAGTCCCAGGTCCTTCAGCTTTTGTAGCTCTGTCGAGCTGCAGAGCCTCAGCTACAGGGAACACAGCCCACTGAAAAGCTGTTAGTTTCTTCCTTACACAGTTACATCTGATATGCTAGGTGTAGTCTGAAAAGCAGCCTTTGGGGCTCACGGATTAATCAAGCAGTTCCTTCAGAGTTAAAAAAAAAAAAAAAAAAAGAAAAGAAGAAAAGAAAAGAAAAGAAAAGGTCACAAACCTGAGTTGTGGTCCTGAGCTTGGTGGAGTCCTCCAATAGCATCTAGGGGAGGATTCTAAGGATCCTGTAGTAGTCTTTTCATGGACATTCCTACATACTACCCACAAAGGTGGACATGGATAGAAGTAAGCAATTCTTTCTTACTAGGAAAACAAAGTGCTTGAATACTGCTGTCACACAGCCTGGTAAATGCTTTCAGACTTGGGGGTTGTGGTTGGAAATGTCAAGATGCCAAGATTCTGTGTTCTGGTCCATTGAAGAATAAGTGGTGGACTAAATAGGTGGGTGGCCTTATCACGTGTCCTTTCTGCAGCAGAGATTTGAAGGTTGAGAAACAGAGACAGTACGGCTTAGTGAGAACATCATAAAACTCACTTATGCAATTCTCTCCTGTTGGTTCAAATGCAAGTGCGCACAGGGCTGGAATGAGTCAAAAGCTTTGTTGTCAAAATTCAGGGAGTGTGTGGTACTCTCTAGAGCCAAGCACATCTGCGTCAGAGAAGACACCATGCTGAGGGACTCCCTGGAAGCTGAGGGTGGAGGAAAAGGGTGGGGGTGATGAGTTTGTCCCTCCGAAGCTGAGGACACACGGCAGAGCCTACTGAGCAGGGTTTACCAAGATCTTTGCCTGGAGGAAGACCCACATTCCTGTGGCATGTGCCTGCATGCATCTTGCCTTCTTCGGTCTCTTTTGCCTAGAGGGAGAAATAGACTTCATCAGAGAAGAGTCTGACAATTCCAACAGGTCCTGTGAGCAGATTCTTTCCATGACTGGTAAAGGCATAGGGACTGCAGGGAGACAGAATCTGCCAAGTGAAAGACAGACTTGCTATGACCCCTGTCCTCATTTGGGTAGACACTTAAAGCAATCAATTACAAATGACAAATATTTATGTAATTTTTCTTTTTCACTATGAAAACAGTGTCTCTTGTTACTTATTCTAGGGTGTTGTATATGGTTTCCTCACGAGAGAAAAATCAATGCCACATATGTTAAGAGAAAGTCAAAATTCTCTCTCTCACTTGCCCACTCTCTTGGTCTCTCACTGTGTGTGTGTGTGTGTGTGTGTGTGTGTGTGTGTGTGTGTGTGTGTATCTTTGTCTCTGTGTGTCTTTCTTTTTCTCTCTCTCTGTCTCTCTTGCACATGCATGCTCCCCCCTTCCCCCCTCCCCCCATGGGCTTCAATCATTTTGGCTAAATGACAAACTACAGTGCATTTTCTTCTTTGCACTACAATGGTAAAATGGACTGTCTACCAGGCGATATTTTATTCAGATTCATTCAGGCATTAATGCTCTGTAGTCTCCAACTAATTTCGTCCTTTCCTTTGGTGCAATGTGTCTTTTCATGGCAAGAGGGCCTTGAGGGTTACTTGGAAGCACCACAACATTCATTTGATTAAAAATGTAGCAATACCACCTAGAGCACTGAGAGAGGCGTGGGGGTGTGGAGTCACTAAAATGGTGCTTTACGGAAGAAGAGTCATCCAAGCTCACACATTTTATCCAGGATCTTCCCAGCCAAGCCACGCCTCCAAGTGAGACAAAGCCTCCCATTTGGGCACAGAGATGCCAGATTTGAGGGACTCAGGGGAGACTCTTATCAGAGTAGAATAAATAACAGAAATGATGAAGGATGTGTACTTAAGACTCAGCTTCACTTTGAAACGTGCTGCAGGCCCCTGTGGAAGTGAATAGGAGTTTTACGTAAATTCTAAGCCATATTTAAATAGATATCCAGCTTTGGTTAACCGAAACCATATTCAAAGGCTAACTGCCAGCATAAGGTTGGAAGTTGATTTGGTTGGTTAGTATCAACACAAACTGCTAATGTCACTATTGTCTGACTGTAAATCCACAAGTCAGAATCAGTCTTTTGAGTGACCATAAGAATGGCTAGCTAGTATTTACTTCTTGCACACAACTGTAGGGCAATGTGTCTTTCTTAAGTTTCACAATAGTTCTTTAAGGGAAGCACTTGTAGTACTTCTATTTGCTAACTGAGGCTCATAGACACCATATAATTTACAGGGTCACTTACAGCAGACTTCAAAGCCAGGCAAACTCCAGAACAGAACCTGATTTCTAACTTTTAAGTTACTCCAGCCTTTGCCAACTTAGAGACTGAAATCACAATTCTGAGAAGAACCATAACTCCCTCACTTCATGGATCTTATTAGGCCATTATAACAGTCTTCTTAAGGTCAGAAATTAGCTTCTCATCTTCTTCCCTCTCCCCTCAGAATACTCAGCACAGAACTGGTCACAGAATGAGCCTACTTACGTCGCCTCCTTCATTCAGTAGGGGAACGTGGCCAACAGTTCACTTTTATCTTCTGCCATCTTTGCTAGCTGTTGGCAGCTCTGCCTCGCCCTTAACTGCTGCTTAGGGCTGTTAAGATGCTAAAGGGGGGAAGGATTGGAAACAGGATTGCATGTTGATAATTATTTCTCCCAGATAGATAATAATATTGAAGAGGCCAGACCTAAGAGTGGGTTGTTAAGGGAAATGAAAATGGTAAGAGGAGTGATTCAAAAGATAGGAAGAGGAAAGAGAAAGGGAGAAGGTGGCAGTGTAGAGGCACCAGGTCGATAAGAAGGCTCAGGCAGGATTTGCACTATGGAATGTTTATAGGGATGCCACTTGAAGTTTTTTGATATGCAGACTTCTGACATTTTGTTTGGATAACTTAAGCTTACAACAACTTGGCTCTGAATCTAGGCAAGAGAATAAAAACGTAGCGAGCAAATTCAACACTAAGAAATCTGGGGAAAGAACGAAGGGATTCACTTTGTGGTCCCCATATGCTTGCAGTAGAGACTAGTGAGATGGGTTTCACATCCAGCCCCCATCCAGTCTCACATAAGGAAACCCTTTTCTCCACAGGGATAGAAGAATTTGGCAAAAGCTCTTTGCTGTCACTCTACTGGGCCATATTCTCTTGACATTAAATGACAGTGTTCACCCATACATAAATGTCAACTAGACAGTCCATGCATATTTATCAAGTACCTACTAAAGCTTAGCATAGGAAGATCAAAAAGACATTCATTCTGGTGCTTTCCATAGCATCTAGTTGAAAGACATCAAGACAAGGATGGTGAATGGATGGTCCACATCCCACCTTTGTTCTTCTGGTTCCTGCAACGGAATTTTAAGCAGATTGTGACATACACTCTCATTTATTTAACATGCTGCCTGTGAATCTCTCATCTTCCCATTCTATATGCCCATACTAATTATACAGCACTGCACCAACTTTTTTTTTAAATCCTCTTTACTTAGTCTGGACTGTTATATGCAGAACAGCAGCCTAGTATGGTGGCCATTCCTATGATGAATTGTGTGGTCTAGGGAGTTCAGAAGAATTATATATATTATTATATATTATTCAAAGCCATAGTCCCCAACTTGAACTATATGTCCAAACTATGTGTAACCTAGATTGGACAGAAGGAAATGGGTGCTTATCTAGCAACAAGAGCAGGAACAAGAACATGGTTGTGGCATAGCAAGCCCAGAAGCCACAGAACCCAGGTAAACCTTAGGGAACAGCTAACTAGTCCATAGCCATCTAACAAAGGATTGAGAACGTTCAGCTCTGGTAGGTGCTGAAGAGGACACAGGTGACTGCCTAGCAACCATTGCTAAACAGTACTTGATTTTTTTTTTTAAAAAAGGAGGGGTTCAGGAGGAAAGGCCAGGGGCCAGGAAGTGTGTAGTCAGATACCAAAGCGTGCTGTGCTTGGGGCTACCAGCTTAGAGAATGTTAGAAGTGATGAAGCAAAATGATCAGATCAGCTTCCAAAAACAGTGTATGGGAAATCTTCAAAGAGCTAAATCTGCTATAGAAAACATGCTGGGAGTGTAAGAGATCACGGGACAATGGGAATACCTTGTGGGTTTCCATCACAGAGAAGAGAAAGCAGGAAGGGCAAAGGGTATTTACAGCTGCCTTCAAACACTGGCCCAGAACCAGCTGTTTTCACTTCCCTGGAGAACAATATAGAAGGGTTATCTTGTAGCAAGAGAAATTTAGGAAAGACATATATAGATGTTTTATAATAGACATGTTGGAAGGTGGTTTGACCCAAAAAGAATACTGTGGTGTTTCCCTTACTGGCTATTGAAAATGAAAAAAGAAAAGAAAAGAAATGGTTGCTAATTTGAGCTTTGGGTTGTGGTACACACACAGGTCTATCTAGAGACAGAGAACAACCTTCAAGTCCTCTGAAAATTCAGCGTACAATCCTAAGTAAGGCCATATGTTAGAGACATTCTTCTATCTACTGTGTGACATCTTACAAGCCATCTCTCCTAGCTCCTTCATCCTCACCTGAAACCATCCAGAAGCTCATGGGACTCAACGAGAACAGGAATCAATGGGCTCACAGACATGGAGTCTCTCTAAATAACTCTTCCTCAGTCAGAGCTGCTAGCAACTATTTTCATAGGTATCTCCTCCTCTAATAGGAGTGGATTCTACAGCTGAATGGAGGTGACACCAGTCTTTGTCTTTTGTTTTTTCCATGAAGGACATGTTCCTACATCATGATGAAGATGTGGTACGGAAAATGCAGTCGAAAGCCTTCCATAGAACTGATGATGCCATTTGATTTAAATGTTGTAGTCACATATCCACTGTACTGTTTTCAATCTTATACTTACTGGCACACTGTCTTGTTACGCTGCATACTGCTGGATGCTCAGAACTTTCCAGAGAAGATTTGTTTTATTGCTGTTGCTGCTGCTGCTGCTGATTCCTTCACTGAGAGCAGACCCAGTGTCTCTAGCATCTTATCATGAAATAGGGCCCAGGGGCTCTCCAGAGGATGTCCAGAATTCCAGCACCAGAGAAGGACTACTGAGACATCCTACCTTTCAGACTGAGTAACTCCTGGTTTTTGTCCTCATTGAAAGATGGCTACTGGGGGACTATTCTTTTCTTCTATGGGGTTACTGTGTATATCCAATTAACCCCACTCATCTTGTAAACGGCATATGGTCCTAAAAGCAGGTTCACTGGGGAATAGGTAGGAGTATGCATGATCTTTAGGGTCACCCTATATTCCAGCCTCCTGTGGTCAACATTGTTCAGTCTTAAAGTCATGAAGACCTCTGCTGGCCAGCCTGCCATCTTTCTGTGTGAAAGTTAATCTCAGATCCTGTAGCAGCCCCTGCCATCTAAGGGCAGATGCTAAAATTCAAAGGCAACAGCAAAGGGAATGATCTGACTTCAATATCATTCCAGTTCATGGGCGTCTGGAGCTCCCGTTGAATCAGATGTGTTGTTTCCTGTGTAACAAGTCATCACAAATTTAAACTTAAGATGATGAATATGTCTAGAAGTTCAAAGTCCAAACTCTTGCAGCACTCTGGTCCTTCCACACATACTAGAGGAGGGTGTTCCCTGCTGCCCCATCTTTGGTAGTTGCCCTGGTCTTTTAGGGCTTGTGGTAGATGGCTTGATCCAATCCCTGCCTCTGTCTCTGTATCATCCTTTCTGTTTGTCCTTTACTTGAGCCCTGCTTTCTAAGCATAAAAGTAAGTATGTCTAGGAAGATTAGGAATGGCTCAGGTAATCTAGGATTGACTCCTTCATTTGACATTCTTAGCTTAATCTAAACCATGAACCCTCTGTTTTATGTGATACTCTAGGCACAGGATCCAGAGCCTGATCCAGGCGCAGGATGATGTGGACATCTTGGAGGAATTCTGCCTTTGACCCACTTGGTGAAAACAAAAATATAACTTAATTTTGCATAGCCCATGATATCTCATATTGCCTTTAGCACTCTGTCAAGTTTGAATCTTTATTTGTGTTAGAAACTTTAAACTCAGGGACACTTGCCCATGAATACTGAGACAGAAAACAGAGCCTCTGCATTTTGTCTGGCTCCAAATTTACTAAGTTCTGTGGGCCATAGAAGGTTAGGGGACAATACAGTCTTACTGACTGTGCTCTTGGGTAGCACACTGCCTCTTTGTGGCTCAGAGTGTGACAATGTGTCACTGGGTGACAATGTCAGTCAAATCTACATCCTTTTCTTTGTCATCACTCTAGCACTAAGAGACATTTAATGCCCAAGGGAATTGCAGTATGCTTTGAACAGTCATTGTTAGATGAAAAACAACTCTTTAACTGTTTTGTCACCTATAAACACTTCGTGAAAAATATTCTGCTTGTAGAAAAAGAGTACTCTTAGTTCAGTCCAACTGTGCATCTCCTAGCCCTCCTATCAGTCATCATTCACTGTTAAGGTTTCTAGTACATAATTTGTGAGTATCTTCCATTGCTTCCAAGAACTTCAGCAGCATACAGCACACTCCATGCATTCATGTTGGGGATGGGGAATGGTACTGGGAGGCCAGAGTATAGCATTGTTCTTCAGTTGATATCATATATATTACATATATATGTAGTGTATATATATATATTACATATGTATGTATATATAAGTACATATATGTGTGTATTCATGTTTTACATACATATGTATATATGTTGTATATGTATATGAAACAAGATCTCTCACCAGCCTGGAACTCAAGTAGGCTCTGCTACTTGGTCTGTGAACTCCAAGGATCCACCTGTTCCAGTCTGCCCAGTCCTAGGATTATTAAAACAAACAGTCCTAGGTTTCTAAATTGGTATTCTGCAAGGCATGCACTTTCCAGCCTAACCTATCCCCCAGTCCATGCAATACCCTTTTAAGAGCCCAGACTTAGAGCTAACAAGATGACTCAGTGGGTAAAAGCTCTCATGGTGCAAACCTGATGACTTGTGTTTGATGTTTGGATCGCATGGTGGAAGGAAGAAACAACTTCTGGGTGTTGTTCTTTGATTGCCACATGAGAGCCATGACCTGGGTATACTGTCTACTCATAGATAAGAAGGGAAGGAAGGGAGAAAGAAAGAAAGAAAGAAAGAAAGAAAGAAAGAAAGAAAGAGAGAAAGAA
>JADRCD010208132.1:9019-17583 GCA_019843815.1 Montemys delectorum | reverse complement strand
AGAAAGAAAGAAAGAAAGAAAGAAAGAAAGAAAGAAAGAAAGAGGAAGGGAGGGAAGAAGGAAGGAAGAAAGAGAAGGAAAGGGAAGAGAAGAGAAGAGAAGAGAAGAGAAGAGAAGAGAAGAGAAGAGAAGAGAAGAGAAGAGAAGAACAAAGAAAAGTCTTAGAGTTGAGGATGAAGTTCAGGGGTAGAGTGATTGCCTGGGTGCCCTCCAACACCATAACAGATAAAAAAAGAAAAGAATGAAGCAAAAAGGGAAGAAATAAAATAAAATAAATTTAGCTCAATAAGACTAAAGAATTCAACTGACTTTGAAAACATGCACTAGTTAATTCCAGAAAGCTGGAGAGTGATGGTTCTCAAGTATTTCAGTCTATGTCAAAATCACCTACAGAGTTTGCTATAGCAGAAATTCCTATTCGGAAGGTCTGGGGTGAATTCTGGGGATTTGCATGTCTAACAAGTTCTGGGTAATACTGATAGACTGCCCAGGGATAACACTTGGAGCATCCCTGCTCTGGGCAAGCAAATCCTAGGCGGGGGATTTGGGACCTCTCTGCTGCTGTGGTGTTTTATGAGCAATGAGTATAGTCTATTGGCTGGATAAATACAAGTAAAACTATCATTATGTGGGCTTGTTTAAATATTTTGATGTTGAAAAGAAATCCTCACTCTTAGAAGATTTTAGTAATCCTTGAACAAAAGCCAGAAAGCCAATCAGGCTTCAGCCTGCTGCCAGCGCTGCTCTATTGGCAGGAGTTTCATCAGTGTGCTGCTGAGAATGACTCAAATTGTGCACTTTGGTGCGGTGGAAAAGGCTACAGTGTATCAGAAGTATTTGTCTAGACACCGGCAAGAGACAAACCGTGCCTGTGCCTTCTATTTGCCCTGCTTTTCATTGAAATACTGAAGCTGTTGCCGTTTAATAGGTGCATTTCCCTCTGGCAATTCTTGCTCTTGGCTTGCTTTCTTCATCCCTTGGCTCTGAAGATTCTCTGCAGGCGGATGACGCCCATCACACCTCCTGCTCTGTCACCCCTCTGACTTCCAGAGATGTGTTTCCAACTGTCTTTTTGACACCTCCCAAGGACATTGCACCTGCAAATTCTACTTAGCACTTTCAACAATGGACTGTCGATTTTCCCTGCTTCAACTGATCTAATCCCATCTTAATAGATGTTACAAACAGCAAGCCTTGGATCTGAGGGAAAGTTCAGGAGAGCTCTCCCTAGCTTGTTTGTGATATCCTACCATCCTCAAGCTAAGGCTAGAGAACTGGTTGAGAAGTTAACACTGGCTACTCAGCCAGAGAGCCAGGATTTGATTTGCAGCACCGTTGTGCTGGCTAACTGTCTTAAACTCCAATATGTAAAAAGGCCTATTGATTTTTTGCTCAGAGTACTCTGCATGCATTTTCTTCTGGCCATCATCAGACTTCCTTGAAGCCATTGTCACCTCTCATCTCTGTTACACCAGCAGCATGCTCACTGTGAGTGCCCTTACTTCTATTCTTTCACTACAACAACATGAAGCCAAAGTCTTATCTTATCACATTAAGACTTTCTATTTCCTATTTTGCACAAGGTAAAATACCAACATCTGTGGTTCCACAAGGTTCTACATTGTCCAGTCACTCCCTGGTTCCTATCTTAGTGCTTCAAGTCTCTTGCTAGTTCTGTTCTTTCTCCATTTCTCAAAGGTGTCAAGTACTTCTCTGCTGTACAGTTGCTCCGATGCTCTGTTTCTTCCAGGCCTCGAGTGCTTGCTCATTTGATGCTAGGCAGGGTTCATACCAAGGTGGTTAGTGCTCCCAATGACGCCAGCCCCTCTGTAGAGGTCCCAGGGTAGGAACTCTAAACCACCCAGCTGCCCTCAAAGACCTCAGGAGACCATCCCTCTGGCTACATTGGTGAGCACTGTGGTATGTCATGGAGGGTTTGCATCGCTTCTTACTCCAAACCACAATGTACACTGTGGGAGAAGAGAGCTGGCTTGAGGCAGGAGTCTTGGGACTATCTCTACGTCCTGAATTTGTTTGGGGTTTGCACTTCAGAAGCTTTAATGAAATGACTCTCTAGGCATTTCTAACGTCATCCACAGTTTGGTTGCACATTTCGTAGCCCAGCTTTGAGAGTAAAGTGCCTCTTATTTTAAGATAAACACTGAAACAAAGAGCAAAGGTGATAATGGTGATGGAGATTGCCATGGGACACCAGAGGATGGAGGGCATTGTCATGGGACACTGGGAGTCTGGGGTAGATGGAATAGAAGAGGGTAGAAAACACAGGGCTTTATCTGTGAAGGAGTGAATGGCATACAGCAGTGGCCTAGTGCCCCCATTTCAGAGACCAATTCCTGCTCCTCTCCTGTTCCAGGCTCTCTGGGTGTGGGCAGGAGTAGCCCTCGGAGTTTCAGCAGTGCATTTTGAACTGGTTGTTTTAGCTCTGGAAATTCTGTTCACTCCCAGGGCAGGTAGAGAAACTAAGACAAACTTGACAGGAAAAATCATGCATTAGGCCCGAGGTCTTAGATATCGCCTCTTCCTGTTTGCTATATGTTTGGTTTCCAAGGGCGTCAGTGATTAACAAGTTGGGCATTTAGCCCTGAAAACTGAAAAATATCTACTGTTGCTTCCCCTGCAGGGAAGCCTTTATCCACATCACCAAGATTCCTAGAGCTTAGGGAATCTGAAATTCTAACCCCTAGTGTTGAAAATGGGGCCTCAGACAGGGTCCCCAATGAAAGAGCTAGAGAAAGGACCCAAGGAGCTGAAGGGTTTTCAGCCCCTTAGGACGAACAACAATATGAACTAACTAGTACTCCCAGAGCTCCCAGGGACTAAACCACCAACCATGTACCATGGTGGGACTCATGGCTCCAGCTGCATATGTAGCAGAGGATGGCCTAGTCAGTCATCAATGGGAGGAGAGGCCCTTGGCCCTGTGAAGGCTCTATGCTCCAGTGTAGGGAAATGCCAGGGCCAGGAAGCAGGAGACGGTGGGTTGGTGAGCAGGGGGTGAGGGAGGGAACAGGGATTTTTTTTTTTGGAGGGGAAATCAGGAAGGGGATATTGTTCAAAATGTAAATAAAGAAAATATCTAATAAAAAATAAAAATAAAAAATAATTTTAAAAAGAAAAAAAGAAAATGGGGCTTCAGGGAAAGTAATTGGTAATAAAGACAGTCATGGATAATGCTTTAAGCTTGTGTATCTGAGAGGAGACGTCAGAGAACTAATCTATTTGTCTCTCTCCTGTGTCTCAGTTTTCCCCCTCCCCTTCATATTTCTCTTCTCCTTCTTCCCGCTTTCTACACTCCTCTCCTTTCTATTCTTTCCTCCTCTCTTCTCTCATCTCTCCATTTTCCTCTGTCCCTTTTCTGTCTCTCTCTTTCCCGTCCTGCACCCTTCCTCCCCTCTCTTAACATGTACATAAGGAAAAGGCCAAGAATGCATAATACACACTGTTGAAAACATGTAAGGGCCTAAGTTGAGATCTTCAGAGCCCATGTGAAAGCCAATGTAGTAGGACATGCTGTAACTTCAGCACTGAAGAGAGACTGGCAGCTTTCTGGAAGTTGCAGGCCTCCAGCCCAGACAATCAGTGACCTTCAAGTTCAGTGAATCTGTCTCAAAAACAAGGTAGAGAGTAATAAAGAAAGACATTCAGCACCATCCTGGTCTGTGCACATGAGTACACACATGTACTAACATACACTGCAGATATACTATACTACATGTACACATGTGTGCACAGAGGGAGAGAGGGAGAGAGGGAGAGGAAGAGAGGGAGAGAGAGAAGGAGAGGAAAGGGGGGAGAAAGAGAGGGAGAGAGAGAGAGAGAGATTGAGAAGATAGCCATAGGCAAGGAAGAATGTCTTCATCAGAAAATGGCTCTGTTGGTAGCCTGACCTTGGCTTTGTAGCTTCCATAACTTCAGGTAGGTGCATACCTTTGTGGAAGCTTCCCAACTGATGGCTGTTGTAGCATCCTGGGCAGACCAGTACAAATTGTTTAACAAGCTGATTAATATAGACATAATTCTTGGGAACAAATTTCAGTCTCCTTCATCTCCCAAGACACCTAGTAGGACATAAGGCTCTTGACACTCATCAACACAAGCAATGTAGGGAATAATTGCTTGTCTGTTACACTATGGCACTAACTTGTTCTGGGCTAGCTTGGGCTACTAACAGAGAAGGCAAGAAGGGGAGGTGGTGAGAAATGAAGGACAGCAGACACATTCTGAAGATACTCATTTATGTACATGTTGTGAGCTTAGTGGTTTGCTAAGCACTGGGAAAGCAATGGTGAGTAATTTCTCCCCTATCCCTTGACCCCATATTTAAAGAAATCATCTACTGAAAGGTGAAACACTAATCACTAGTTATATTTTTCTGTTATCTATGAAACTTGACTTAAAATAAGTCTAAGTTATATAATTTTCTTCTATAAAGTCTCAGCTATTATTCAATTTTTTTCTGGTTTTTTTTTTCAGAAGACAAAAGGAATGTCCTTAAGATATTCTACCTGGAAAGGAGCCATAATTAGCTAATGAGAAATCTTCAGGATTCCAAATAAAACATCCTGTATAGCTATGTATCATTCTATCTGTCTGTCTGACTGTCTGTGTCTGTCTACCTTTTCATGGAGAAGCAACGTGAAGACAGTAAGCAAGTATAGCAAAGTACAGGTTCTTAGCAGAGTGAGTAGAGGGAAGAAAGGGGAGAAAGAGAGAAAAGCCACCTTTTCCTTCACAATACCCCTGAGACCTGGGGACAGGCAACGACAACTCCATAACTACACGAAGTGACTTCCAATGTTCAGGGGAGCCTGGACATTCCCGTCTCTAAGCCCAGGTTCTGAAGCCATGAATTTAGTCAGGAAGACATTTGAATCTATCTCCTATTTGTATATCTTTATGGAATATAGTTTTAAAATTTTTACACAAACACTTAGTGCATTTTTATGCTTAATGTGGACAGCAACCCCAACGAGTGACAGGGTAGAGAGTGAGAGGAGCTTTCTATGCAGAAACCAAGGGAAACCTTCCAAGTTTGAGCACACTTAGAAGTGAGATTGAATTTGTCAGAAAATACCCAACCCTAATAAGGAAGACAAGGTCTGCCCCTGAGCTTGGCTTGATGAATTAAGTGGCAACAGGTCACACTTTGCTTGCTTGCAAAGCAATGGCTCATGGCCATGAGGGGTGAACATTCCCTCAAAGCTTCTTCTTTCTATTAGCTCAGGGATTTTACAGAATGAGCTTGACTTATCAGGAGAGCAAGAACCCAAAGTTTAAATTTTAATTTAGACTTTCAATATACAGGCCTAGGTAGGAGATAGATGAATTGGGGATGGGGGTAGAGGAAGTATTATAGAAAGAACTGGATAATTCTCTGAAGCACAGAAGAATAAAACAAAGTACAGTTCGCACCATTTCATCAGAGACCTACATACAAGTTTGTCTGAAGACAAAAGAGGTTAGCAATTTGTGGGAAGGTCAGAAATAGAAACAATGACAAGCATCTGTGTGTGTGTCTGTCTCACCACACCTAAAGGGGAGATACTCCAAGGTCAAGAAGAGGGACATGAAGAGCCTTCGATTGGTGCTTTGAGGTTTTCTGAGTCTGAAAAGATACTTCTTTTAGGGCCAAGAGATGAAACTCAGTCCATGTGTTCTGAAAATCTTAGGAGTTCAGCTGTGAGAAGAGGGGCAAGAGTTGTGATGTAGCAAAACACTCATGGTGGACTCCATATGGAAGTGTGTGGTGTTCCTAGTACAGATAGGTCTAGTTTAGTTTCTGGTTCACAAACAAAAGGTCCACAGATAAGAACTTTGAACTAAGAACTGAATGTTTAATATGCCCTCATCAATTGGCCATCCAGTCCCATGAGCCAGACTTCAGTGCACTGTGTCTCTACTGCCTGTTTCATCCCCATGTAAAGGAACAAACAAACAAACACCATCTGCACATGGTCTTTTAAAAGAAAATGGTGTGTTAAGCAACAACACTGGCGGTTGTCCTCTGGTCTACAGGCACATGCACAAATTCACCTATACCTTGTACACACATATGCTCATGCACCCACGAATGCATGCAATAAGGCATGCATGAACATATGCAAGATTGTCAAGAAGGTGACTGAAGAGCATTGTGTTCCATGCCTCTTGGCAAGGAGCTCTGTAGGACCACATGGTTGACCTTCAAGATGTCTGCCTAAAAATGAAACCTCGCTGTTTAAGTAAATGTGGTTGCCTTTTGTCACTTACAGCCACAACTCTAAATAATAGAGAAATTGGTATTGGATAGCAGTATACAAGAATCTATAATTTGGAGAGCTGGACCCATTAGGACAAACAGCAATGTAAGAATGGTTTCCCAATCTAGAGCCTGAAGCATGGAAATGAATGTCAGGATTATTGTCCATAGGTTTTGTTTTTGTTTTTGTTTTTGTTTTAGAATTGTGCTCATCAATGCCTTTCAAAGATTTTGGAGATTGAGTGATTACTGCTTTGAAAGAGCATGGAACATGTGAGGATGTGGAAAAGTGTGAGGTAGAACTCCTGTTTCCAGGCTTACGGTACATAGTGATGTTCAAGGACTTTCCATGACCATAGTAAAAGAATCTTAACACAAAAACTGCCTTACAGTATAGACATACAGGATGTCAACGTACAGCAGTGAATCCACATCCTTATGATGTGCTCTAAATGAAAGTCGTCAGCAAACTAGTTAGGAATAACTGACAAGCTGGGAATTGGAATGGGACATAAGGGAGGGAGCCCTAGGGGCCTTTGGAGCCATTCTTGTATCCATGAGCAGAAGGCTTTCTGTCATCCCACACATCAGTTAGGCTTAGCCTGAAAACCATGTAACTCCTTTGACAAGCCACTTCTCTCCGTGCCTCGTCCCAATTGTCCACAATTATCTGCTTACCTACAATTACACACTGATTTCTAGATACCCTAAAGGAGTCCAATTCCAAAGCAATTTCAGAGGAAAGCTGGCTCACCTTCCTTACTTATACTAAGTGCATCTGGATGATATACAGAGAAATAGAGGGTTACAGATGAAGGAGGCACAGGTTCACTTGGCCTCTGTTGTCAAGACTCAGTATGCAACTCTTAACAGCCAAGCTCTATTCTTATATTTTTGGTTGGCATATGGAAATCCATATTATATTGTACCACAAGTAAAATACAGCATATATTCCATAAATTCTCTAGTGTGTTAGAGAAAAGAAGAATCTGAGAAATTTGAGATATGGAAATGCAGGAGAAAGTTTATCATGGGTGAATGCCTTCTCTATAATCTAGAGAAATTGGAAGCTTAGTGCACTGTTGTCAGGAATGCAAAATGGTACAATCACTGTATTAAAAAGTACAGTAGCTCATTGAAATCTTTAAAACAGAACTATTCTAAACTCATCCAACAGTTCCATTTCTGCATGAATGCCAGAAGAATTGAAATCAGGGATTCAAACAGATCACATGTAAGTGTGTGGTGTATTTGTAACAAAATTAGCCACAGGGGTAATAAATTAAAAGCAATGCAATCTATCCTCTACATATTAGTCAACAGAATCTGAGGTAGATAAATACTATTCACACAAATAATTATAATGTAATTTGTTCATTTAGTCTTTAAAAAAACATTCTGACACAGTCTACAATATGGATGAATGTTGCATGTTTTACCAAGTAAAATGAGCCAATGACATAAAACATAAGGTCTATATAGTTCTACTTTGTGATGGACCAAGGTCAGGAAAATTCACAGGGAGAGGAACTACATGGAGGTACATTGAGGTGAGTGCAGTGACTAGGTATTATTTAGCAGGTGGGGAATTTCAGTTTTGGAAGATAGAAAAAGTTCTGATAAGGGGTACTTGCTGATAGATGTCAAATCACGTGAATGTGCTAAATGCCACTAAACTTCATAGTAAACTGATTAAAATCGTGATTTTACCATAATAAAAAAAAACTAAAATTAAGATTCAAGTCATGTTTTTTAATAGACTCACAGCTGTCTTAGTAGGATCCAGTATAGTCATGTGTCACTTAATGATGGGAGTGTGCTCTGAGAAATGTATCCTTGGGCAATTGTGTCATCGTGAAAACCTAATAGAGGGTACTTAAACAAATTAAGATGGCTACAGTATCAATAGCTAATAATAATCTTGTAGGACACCATTGTGCATGTAGCCCATCACTGGCTGAAGTGCCATGCTGCTGTATGCGACTGTATTCATTGCTGGGTTTCAGAGACTACAACAGTATTTCCCTAGCAGTGGTTTCATGACCAAGTCATGAAACACACATTTTTGCTATAGGAACCATTAAGTTGGAGAAAAGGTTAAATAGCAGGTCTGGGAAGTCCATTTCCTTATTAAAATACTGAGCCATTAGCAACATCACAGCCCAGAATGGAACACAATTTTTAACATTACAAAAGTGGTTATTCTGACAAATCCCTCTTTAGTATGTGCACATGGGCCAGTTCATTGGTTACTTTCCCATTGCTGGGACAAAATTTCTGGCAGAAATGACTTAATAGGGGAGGA
>JADRCD010208131.1:5900-17327 GCA_019843815.1 Montemys delectorum | reverse complement strand
TCAGGAAAGGGCTGGGGGCGTGGCTCAGTGGTAGAGCCCCTGCCTAGGATCCTCCAGTGAGGGGCTGGGGGCGTGGCTCAGTGGTAGAGCCCCTGCCTAGAATCCCCCAGGGAGGGGCTGGGGCGTGGCTCATCAGTAAAGCACTTTCTTAGTATACAGGAGGTCCTGGGTTCAATTCTTATCATTCAAATCATCATCATCACTGTAGTGGCTATTCCTGGTTGTCAACTTGACTATATCTGGAATGAACTACAATTCAGAATTGGAAGGCTCACCTGTGGTCCTAATCTGGAATCTGAGAGATACAAGTTTCTAACCTGGATCTTGGCATGGAGATCTTGAGGTATAATGTGGCTATGAATCCCAGAAGATTAAGACAGGAAGATCTCCAAGTTCAAGGTCATCTGGGATTAGAGGCGTGGTGGCACCCACCTTTAGTCTGGGCCACACCTTTTGCTGGAGACCTATATAAGGACAATGGAAGAAGGAAGGCTCTCTGCTTCGCCTGCTTGCCTTGTGGGACTGAGGAACTGCTGCTGACCATTGTTGGGAGCTGGAGTACAGACTGTAAATCATCAGCAAATTCCTTTACTATATAAGAGACTACCATAAGTTCTGTGACTCTAGAGAACCCTGACTAAGACAGTCATCATCATCATCATCATCATCATCATCATCATCATCATCATCATCACCATCCCTAATTATAAACACAAGAAAGAGGAGGCTGGAATATAGAATGCAAGCGCTGCGGGTAAGCTATAACGCAGGGAGCTGAGCAGGGGTGGGTAGACACAGGCCTCCCTGCCTTGTTCACATGTTTTCCAGGCAGATGTGCCCTTCCTCGCTCCACCCAGGAGACCTTCAGCTTGCCTCTCCGCAGCTGGCTGTCCCAGGGATCTTAGTGTCGTCCACCAAACTTCCTCCTGTGCACAGGAAGTGCCTCCCCTAGCCGCTGCTCTGTTCCCGCCACAGCTGGTTTCCATTTCCACCCAGGCACAGCAGAAGGTCTCAGGTTACAGCCCAGGGGATTTAAGACAGAGATAAAGATGGCTTTGATGCAAGAGTTCATAGGTCCTGGCTTATGTCATGAGAGAGAAGATTGGAAGGGAAGGGATCGCCTGAGAGGGCCCAGAGGCTAGCCTACGTGGAGAGGATAGGGGTTACAGTGAAGGGGCTTCACTGGGCATCGTCTCAGGTGTCAAGTCTATGATATAATGCCCCATGTTCCGAGTAAACTTATCTAATCCCATCAACCACCACTGAGCTCAAAGCCTGAATATGGCAGCCATGGAAGTTAAGAGCTCAGACTGCCTAAGTTTTCCTCAGGCTGTGTGACATTGGATCAGTTAACTAACCTCTCTGGGTTTTGTTTCCCTGTCTGTAAAGTGGAGATGCTCATGGCTCTGGTCTCACTTTCTTTAAAACATTATGGTTCTTGCTGGCAGGATGGGTCCGTGGGTAAGGGAACTTGCTGCCAACCTTAACACACGAGTTCACTCTTGTCTCTGACTTCCGTACACATGCAGGCATATATGTGCATGTGTGTGCACATGATACACAATAAACAAAAATGTAACAAAAAGTAAAAGCACGAAGGTCCTCAATCTCCTTGGGGGAAATAGAAGCAAACCATTTCTTTAGAAAACCTGGTACTGACTCCACAGTTAGCTGTATCCTTTTGGTATGCAGGGCTAACATATTCCCCTTGGTCCCTAGGTCCTAGGAGGAAGGGTGCCAGACTCGGAAGAATCCCGAATGGAGCTGGGGCCTGGCAAGGCAGCCCTGTGATACCAGTTACTTAGGGCTGAGGCATGAGGATCAAGATCCTGAGGCCAGTCTGGGCAACTGAGTGAGACCTTGTCTCAAAATAAAGAGAGCTGGATATGTGGCTCAGTGGTAGAGCCCCTGCCTAGAATCCCCCAGGGAGGGGCTGGGGGCGTGGCTCAGTGGTAGAACCCCTGCCTAGAATCCCCCAGGGAGGGGCTGGGGGCGTGGCTCAGTGGTAGAGCCCCTGCCTAGAATCCCCCAGGGAGGGGCTGGGGGCATGGCTCAGTGGTAGAACCCCTGCCTAGAATCCCCCAGGGAGGGGCTGGGGGCGTGGCTCAGTGGTAGAGCATCTGCCTAGAATCCCCCAGTGAGAGGCTGGGGGCGTGGCTCAGTGAGAGAGCTCCTGCCTAGAATCCCCCAGTGAGAGGCTGGGGTTCAGTTCAGCAGTAAAATGCTTGCCATAGAAACACGAGGACCTGCATTCTATCCCCTGGCCCATGCATAGTGATGCACATTTAGAATCCCAGAGATAAGTAAGTCCTTGGGATTCCCTGGTCAGTTAGCCAATCAGTCAGTTCTAAGCCGGAGGGATACTGAGCTTCAAAAAAAAAAAAGAAACAAAGAAATAAAAGAAAAGAATTGGAATATGTCTAAGGAATGACAGCTGAGGTTGTCCTCTGGCCTCCTTGCACGCATGTGTGTGCGCGCACGCGCGCGTGTATACACACACACACACACACACACAGGCACGCACACACATCTGAGGAGCTGGTGAGATAGTTCAGGAAGAAAAGGAACATCTTAGCTAGGGGTTTCCACTGCTGTAATAAAACACTGTGACCAAAAGCAAGCAACTTGAGAAGGGAAGTGTCTGTTTATCTTATAGCTTTCATGAGGGGAAGTCAGGGGACCGTGGAGGAAGGAGCTGATGCAGAGGCTGTGGAGGAGGGTGCTTACTGCTTGTTCCTCAAGGCTTGCTCAGCTGCTGCTTTACTGTACAGTCCAGCCCCATCTCCCTAGGATTGACACCACCCGCAGTGGGCTGGCTCTCATCAATCACTAAAAAAACGCCCTACAGGTGGGCCTTATAGAGGCATTTTTTCAATTGGTGGCTCTTTCTTCTCAGAAGACTCTAGCTTGGGTAAAGTTCACATCACCATCATCATCATCATCATCATCATGGTCATCATCATCATGACAAAGTACTTGTTGATGAGTCTGCTGTTGGTGGAAGGAGAGAAATGCCTTCTTCGATTTGTCCTTTGACCTCCACAGGTGAAGCACCCCTTCCCCCCTCCCTCGCCCCCCCATAAATGCAATGAATACACTTACACACCACATTTGAACAACAAAGGCCTTTGTACAGCCTCTTCCTGGGTGTCCAACAGTTTAACTCAATCCCCCTGGATCCTGCTGTGGCCAAACTGATCAGGAGGGAAGGTTGACAACTACCTTAATTCCTTGGTCCTCAGTTGCTATATTCGTGATAAGGAAAATTCACCATGGTGAGGACTTTCCGCTGGATAGGAGTAACGGATGTGTCAAAAGTCTGGCTTATCGCATTTGAGTAGTGGCCTACCAAGCACGAAAATCCTGTCCCCCCCTTCTTCCCTCTAGCCATTTACGGTATAGCAAGAACGAATTGTTACAGTACCACGCAAGTTACACTTCGAAAAGTACTTTTCCCCATGATCCGCTCCTCCTGTAGCTGGGGAGGCCTCGCCATTAATGCGAAGACAAGAAGAGAGACCACACCGCTCAGAATGAGTAAGTAAGTTGGGAATCCAGACGCTCTGGTTTTCCACCCATACCTGAGGCTGAGTTTGAGGAAAATGAAGCTTGAGGTTTTTTTTTCCCCTAGGGCAACAAGATGGGGGGGGGGTGTGTTTCTTCTACCCCATCGTGCCCCGGGGGCTTCTGGGAGCCCAGCTGGATTCACCAAGTGGTAGAAAGGAGAGGGCTCAGGTTAGAAGCAGGACCTTGGTGGAGGAATTGGGGAGCCAGCTCAAGAATTGCTTCTGTGTGGGATGCCTGCTCTCTGCTCACAGCTGGGCTGGAGCGTGGGAGGATCAGGAAGGTTGAGGTAGGGTGTACGGGGCCTGCAGATTCCTCAGGGGAGAGTCTGCTCAAGCCTCAGAGAACGGCAAAACGGATAGGTTATCACAGAACGGCAAAATGGATAGGTTATCACGAGTCCCTTCGTCCGCCTCTCCTGTACCTCTCCCTGGTGCTATGGTTGGAAACACATCTGGCTGCTTGGGAGGAAGGGAGCCAGCCGCCAGCAGATTAAAGAGTAAGGACCCCCAAATAGAGGCTGAGAAAATGGCTCAGTCAGCGAAGTGCTTGCTTTGCAAGTGTGAGGGCCTGAGTTTGAGCTCCAGGACCCATGTAGTAACAAGGCTCAGCATGATGGTCTAAATCCAAGCACAGGGAAGGCAGAAACTGGACGGTGCACAGCCAACCTAGCCGAATAAGTGAGCTCTAGGCTCGGTGAGAGAGAGGTGAAGGGCCTGGAGAGATTTCACAGCCATTGAGATCGCTTGCTGCGCAGTTTGAACCGGAGTTGGGTTCCTAGCACCCAGTGGCTCTCAATCCCCTACAACTCCAGCTCCAGTGATAACAACACCCTCTTCTGGTCCTTGTAGGTACTGTACGCGTGCACTAGGGCTCCCACACATACTCTTAAGTTATAAGGAAATACTTAAAACTAAGGTGGAGAGCAGTGTAGAAGGATGTCTGATGTCAACTGCCAGTCTCCACCCGCACATACAAACTCGAAGACTCAAACGGTACGGCTCTCCTGGCTGTTGGGCCGTTGCCCATTTCCCATTGCCTGCTAGGTCAGCCTGGCAGAGTGCTAAGCAAGAGGGGTTAAGACGTAGGGCCTACCAGCTCCAGCACTGTGTGCTCTGCCTGGTACCCAGAGCTCAGGAAGGCAGCTATCTTGGGGTTTACCATCAACTGCCAAGCTGGGGAAGGTGAGAAAGCATCTTGGTTTGGCTTGAATTTGTGTTTTCTTTCTGCATGCTTGTAATCTCACTGCTGGGGAGACCCAGGTGGGAAGATCAAAATTTTGAAGGCCGGCAGGGCTAACATGGTAAAAATCCTGTCTCCAAAAGAGACAATGAATGAAAAAGAAAAGAAAAAAAGAACCTCACAACTAAATAAAACTCAGTGATTTTATTTTCAATTATGTGTCTCTCTCTCTGTATATGGCTCTGTGTGTGTGTGTGTGTGTGTGTGTGTGTGTGTGTGTGTCTGTGTATCTGTATGAGGAGGTGAATGTGTGTCGGTCAGAGCACAACCTTGGGCATCAGTACTCACATGCCCTCTCCCTTCTGTTTGAGGCAGGTTCTCGTTTTAGCCTGGAATATTACCATGCAGGCCAGGCTAGCTAGCCAGTAAGTTTCTGGGGATCTGTCTATCTCCGCCTCTCCAGCAGAATGCAGGTTCCTGTTGTATGGTTCTGGCCTTCAAGCTGAACCACTCTATCCCTGAGAGAGTCTCTAAGGTCCAGGAAATAAGCAACTCACAAGTCCCCGGAAGTCCCTAAAACTCAACAGACTCTCTAAGGACCTGCCCCAGGTCATATACACAGGAAGCCCCGCTGAGAAGAGATTGATGCATGGAAGCAGCCTATGAGTCATTCAGAACGTTTGTGAACTGGCACCCAGGCTGGGGCGGGCTTCTCAGCAATGCAGCTGTCTTTGCTCCTATGCTAACCCCAGCAAACTCATTGGTTCACTAAGCAGATTGGATAGTGTCTTTAGTTATCATTGGTATTCTGTCTGGGGACAGGCCATGTATATCTCAAGAACAGCCATGCTCAGCTCTTTATGTGGGGTCTGAGGATCCAAACTTGGGTCCTTCATGTGTGAAGCGACCACTGTACCCACTGGATTCTGCTCGGCTTTGTTGGTTTTGTTCTCTTTCGTTTTGAGGTGGTACTGTACTAAGTAGCTCAGCCTGGCTGTAAAATCGTGATCCTCCTGCCTCAGCCTCCCAAGTACTGGGATTGCAGGTGTATACCCCCTCACCAAGGTATGTGGTGCCAGGAATAAGACCAGGGCTTTGTGCATGCTTGACAAGTACTCTATCAAGTGAGCAGCATCCGGGCCCTTCAAGCGGAGGCCTTCTGAAGAGTTTAAGGTGCCAAGCTAAACGGTGTGTGCAGCGGCCACCAGACGTGCACTTGAAGTTGGTCAGGAACTCTATAACAGAAAGAGAAGAAGCCAGTGGACTTGAATGACTCGCTGTGCAGGCTCAGAAAAGCCCTCTGCACAGCAAGAGGCCGGAAGCCAAACACCAGGCTACTAGAATACTCTATCATTTCCTCTCCCCCTCCCTCCTCCCTTCCTCTCCTCCTCCCTCTGCCTTCTCCTCCTTTTTTCTCTCCTCCTTCCCCTCCCTCTCCCTACCAACCCCTAGCCTGGCTTAGAACATTCTAAGGACATGAAGGGACTCGGCCACTTTCACGGGACAGCAGGAAGCTGTGAAAGCAGCCAGGCCAGTAGCTCTGTCCACAGGCTTCAGTGAGACACCATCACTCCCAGTTCCCCGAGGGAGGAAATCAGAGCATGTGTTGGATCCTGTTCTCCAGGCTGCGGGAGCCCCAAAGATTCCTGGGCTGCAGATTCTCTCTCTTTCAAGAGCACATGCCTGATAGGACTGCAGAGAGGGTCAAGTACAGACTGATGATGCTTGCTGCGCCGCGCACTCGTGGAGACCGAATCGGATCCCAGCACCTATGTAAGCAGCAGGGCATCCTGCGCATTCGCGAGACACCAGCTTCAAGGGGGTGGGGGTGGAGGTGGGGTGGGGCACCAGGAGCAGAAGGCTGCTAAGTCCTACTGGCTTCCAGCCTAGCTGAGAAAACCCAAGCCCCTGCTTCTGAGAGAGACCCTGCTTCAAAGCAATAGGCAGAAGGAGACAGGGGGATACTAGATGCCTCTTCTGGCTTCCACACATGTGTACAGGTGGGCACGCTCAAACACGTGTGCACATACACATGTGCCTGAAGGACAATTGACAGCGTTCAGAATGATCCCTTTGACCCAAGACAGACTGTTGGGACACTGTTGCACTAAGTTGCCTAGGGTAGCCATAGATTTATTCTGTAGCCCAGGCTGGCCTTAAACTCTCCATTCTTTTTTTTTGTTTGTTTGTTTTGTTTTGTTTTTTTGTTTTTGTTTTTTTGTTTGTTTGTTTTTTTTGAGACAGGGTTTCTCTGTATAGCCCTGGCTGTCCCGGAACTCACTGTGTAGACCAGGCTGGCTTTGAACTCAGAAATCCACCTGCCTCTGCCTCCCAAGTGCTGGGATTAAAGGCGTGCACCACCACCGCCCGGCTAAACTCTCCATTCTTTTGCCTCAGCCTTCCAAGTGCTGGGATTACAGACCTATCCCACTGCGCTTGGCTCAAACCTCCTCTTCCTCTTCTCCCTCCACCTCCTCCTCCTCCTCTTCTTCCTTCATCTCCTCCTTACCCCTTTTTCCTCTTCCTCCTCCATCTCTTCTTCCTTTTCTCCTCATAATAATAATAATAATTATTATTATTATCATCATCTTATTGAAAGAGAGTTCCATGTGGCCCACACAGACTTCACATTCACTGTGTAGCCAAGGATGATCTTGCTTCCTGATCCTCCAGCCCCAAGTTCCCAAGTGCTAGGTTTATAGCCATGCACCACCGAGCCTGATCTATGTTGTGCTAGGGATCAAGCCCAGGGCTTGTGAACACTAGAAAAACACTCAACAAACTGCGCTACATACACAATCAGATACAGCATTGCTTCTACGACGGCTTCCCTCCCACCCTGGCACAGAGCTCAGGGACAGTGCGTGGTATTCAAGACTGCAGGATGCAGGCCAGACGCAAACGCAAGGGGTGGGCAGGGGCTCCAAGTGTCCGGCGCTCGCTGTGAAAAGGGAGGGCAAATGGGATTTAAGATAAGGACTACGAATCAGGAAGGAGATATAGCTTGGTCAAGATGGCACAGCTGGTTCACGGTACCACCCAAGCTTTAGCCTAGCCAGCTGATGACTCCCACTGCCTGCCTTTAATTCTTCTCTCTCTCTCCTCTCTCTCTCCTCTCTCTCACTCTCATTATTTCTGTGTGCACAGTCATGTGTCCAGATGCACATATTATGAAGATGCCTGTGTGTGCATGTGAGTGGAGGCCGTGTGTGTGTGTGTGTGTGTGTGTGTGTGTGTATGTGTGTGTGTGTGTGTGTGTGTGTGTGTGCGTGCATGTACACATATAATATGGCATGTAGGAGGGGGTAAGACGAAGTCAGTTCTCTCCTTCCAACAATTGGCTCCTGGGGATCGGATCTGGGTCATCGGGCTTGCCGGCAGGTGCCCATATTCACTGAGTCACTTTGCCGACCATCTTGTTTTTAGAGACAGTGTCTCTCACAAGCCTCTGACCCACTGATGCAGCTGGGCTGGCTGGCCAGGGAACCCTAAGGATTCTCTTGTCTCTTCTTACCTAGTTCTGGGATTACAAGCATGCACCACCCCACAACCCTCATGGATTCAAAAGGATTTGAACTTGGATTCTTAAACTTGCAAAGCAAGAACTTCACCCACTGAGCCATTGACACAGCCCTACAGCAAGTTTTTAGCACACAACTTACTCATGAGCTAAGACTGCCTTTTGCCTTTAAAAGGACTTTCCTGGGGGCTCTGTGGGGGTGAATAACTGAATAACACAAGCCTTTGCCACAGAGGAGCGAGCTCCTCTGTGCTCCTGGCTCTGGGGTAGTGGGCGGCGGTTGACCGCAGTATCTCCCAAAGGTGACCGCAATATCTCCCAGCCCCACACCTCACCCTGTGGGACAGACAGCTGCAGAGAACTGGTGACACAACCCAGTTTAGAAAGACCAATGACAATGAAAATTCGGTCTGACACCATCTGGCTTCAGTTCCCAGAGACTAAAATTAGGCAGGAGAAATTTAGGATACACTTCAGAGGTCCAAAGAAAATAGGGGCAGGGGCCAGAAAATGGATCAGAAAAGAATTTGGGTGACTCAACCCCAGCTGCGGAGAGCAGGCACAAGCTCTGCTTGTGGGACAGAGCAAAGGGTGCCTTTCTTCCTTCACAGTCAACGAAGACTGAAGGTCTCGGCCTCTCGCCCCACTCCCCACCACCAGTCAATACATTCCCTCACCGGGGGTCTAGCTTCAGCCTCACTTCCTGGCTGGAACAAAGAGAGGCCAGGCTCCACTTCTGGTTGACAGGAAGTAAGCTGAGATTTTATTTCAAGCTATTCACTCCCCCCCCCCCCCCCGCAACCCAGTTTCTTCTCTTCCTAGGAAGCATGTGGGGGGTGTTGGTATCAGGACCTCCGAAAACCGCGACATCACATAACAGCCGCCATACTCTCAGAATTCACTTGGCTCACCTCCCACCTTTACCTGTGATTACGCCATCATCCGTATATAAAGAAAGGGCCCCCTCTCTCTTTCTCTCTTCCCCACTTCTGCCGCCACCTTGTCCACGCCCCCCCCCCCCTGCCCCGTGTGGTCCTTCTGAAGCCGTGCACTGATTAAGATAGTAATGGCAGGGGAATGGTGTCTTACATTTTTAATTTATTACTGCGTGCCAGGCACATGTGAGAGGATAACTTTGTAGAGTTAGTTCTGTCCTTCGTACCTGGGTTCCACGAATTGAACTCCGTTCACCACAATGGCATGCCTTTACTCACTGATCCATCTCAGTGGCTCTTGTTTGGGATCTTCAGTGGACTGCTACCCCATCTGCACTACATTTATCTCTCCCCAAAATCCTTGAGAAAAGGCTAGACTACCCTTGTGGGTGGGTTTCTAGTTTCCTTTCTGCTGCTGTGATCCAATATCTTAACCCAAAAGCAACTTAGGGGACGAGGAGGATTATATGGTTCATAATGTCAGGTTAGCCCACAAGAGCGGGAAGTCAAGGCTGGAAATTGAATGCCATTACATCTTCAGTCAAGAGCAGAGAGAACTTAATGCCGTGTGGCTTTGTTTTGATTTTGTTCAGATAGTTTTCTTTAGGTCAAGGCCTAGGGAATGGTGCTGCCTACAGGGGCCTGGCTCTTCTGACATCAATAAACTATCATGACGATCCCCTACAGATAGGCCAATAAGACGATTTGGTTTGGGCGATCCCTCAAATGAGATTCCCTTCTCAGGTGACTTTAGGATTTGGCAAGTGGATGTTTAAAATGAAGTCAAGTGCCTTCGAGGCTGAAAAGTAACTCCAGATGGACACAGACACACACACACACACACACACACACACACACACACATACACACACCAACAGAGGCCCAACAAGGATTAGGGCTCTCTACCATCTTATCTGAAAGACCTAAAATTTAGATTCATTGAGATTAGAGAACCCTCTAGGATCCCAATAAACAAGATTCTCTGTAGGGGGCATGTTTTAGTAAATGAGACAGATGGTTTTATCTAATTCTTAACAAAATGGGGTATGTGACCCTTAAAGTCTAAGACCTTGACCTTGTTTATTTAACTAAATTCTTCCTTTTGTAATTTCATTTGCATGTGAATGAATGTGGAGGCAAAAAGTCAGTTCCCAAGTGTCTTCCTCAGTCACTTCCGTCCACCTTACTTTAAAAAAGAAAATTCACTTTGTTTGAGTATGTGCACATGAGTACAAACGCCCTTGGAGGCCAGAGGCTTCAGAGCCCGTAGAGCTGGACTTACACAGGTAACTGTGAGGTCCCTGGCACAGGCTGCAAACTTAACCTGGGTCCCCTGTAAGAGCAGCACACGGTCTTAACTTCAGAGCCATCTCCAGCCTGCTCCAGTTTATCATTCCTGAACCCGGAGCTCACTTTTGTCAACTGTGAATGCTGGCATACACCTGAAATATTACCATTCAAAAGACTGAGACAGGAGGATTGCCACAAGTTCCAGGACAGTCTAAGCTACACACAGAGTACTAGACCAACCAGAACTTTACAGAAAGATCAAGTATGGACAAAACATTGAAGGGAAATTCACTAAGGCTAAAATTAAAACAGAAGCTCTTGCATGCCTAAAGATATCACAAAGAAAGTGGAAAGCCAAGCTGCAGAACGGAAGGGTAGTCACAAGTCATGTGACTGATGGCATTGGAATAGTCACATAATAGTCAGATACTGTCTTATATAGCTCGACCACAGAAAAGCAAGCAGCTCAATTAAAAAAAAGATTTATGTGGGGCTGGGGGTGGGGGAAGTGTGTGTGTGTGTATGTGTGTGTGTGTGTGTGTGTGTGTATGTATGTGTGTATATGTATGTGTGTGTGTGTGTGGTGTGTGTATGTGTATGTGTGTGGTATGTGTGTGTGTGTGTGTGCAGTGGCTGTAGAGGCCAGAAGAGGGTACTAGATCCCTTGGAACTGGAATTAGAGTACTTTGAACAGCCTGACACAGTTGCTGTGGTCTGAATTCAGGTCCTCTCAAAGAGCATCAAGCATTCCTGACCACTGAGTTGCCCCAACAGCTCAAATTTAAAAGGTTAAAAAGAAATTTCTGTATAGATTTCTCTCCAACAAACATATGAAAAGATGTTTAGAATAAACCAAAATTCCCAAAATGAGATGTTACTGCATATACATTCTCTCTCTCTCTCTCTCTCTCTCTCTCTCTCTCTCTCTCTCTCTCT
>JADRCD010208130.1:0-10687 GCA_019843815.1 Montemys delectorum | reverse complement strand
CCAAGTGACCTTGGTTTGTGTTGTTTATTTTCTTACGCTTGCCCCCCCCCAATCTGGTTATCTCTAGTGCTATCTGCTCTTGCTAAATCTGACTGAAGCCTGTCTTCCTGTGATCCTGGTTGTGTCAGAATTCCTCAGAGTCAAGCTGTGTCTGTGATCCTGTGATTCTGGAATCCTGTGATCCTGGACTTGTTAGAGTACCTGGGAGAGGAGCTCCTCTATGTATTGTGGGACTGGCTTCGAAGGTTGTGCCCAAGGTCTTCTCAGGACACCAGCCCAGACAGACCAGAAGGAACCAGAACCACTGGGCTGGCACCGCTGGTCCCGGTTACTCCCAGTGTTGGGACAGATGTTGGTTCCTCCTCACCTCTGATCCTGGACATGTCAGAGTGCCTGGGAGTGGAGCTTCCTCTGGGTATTGTGGGACAGGCTGCAGAGCTTGCGCCCAAGGTCTGCTCAGGACACCAGCCCAGAGAGACCGAAGCGTGTCATTTGTACAATAAGAACCATTCATGGAAAGACTGGGAACCCTTGAGTTCCTACATGTCATGTCTGGAATCAAGCATTGGCCCTGGGTCTTCCAGAGCCATCCTGGCAGCAACACTTGTAGAAGAAACTCCTTCTAGACAAAGAGAGGAGAGAAGGTTGCCATGTGGTCCAGGCTGGGAGGGTTTGGTTGTCAGCCGCCATGCTCTAATTGTTGCCACAGCCAATGAGAAGTTCTGACCTGGGCTGGGAAGTTCAGCTGTGACCTAGCATCTCCCTAGGGGTTTTTACACTTGATGGTGATTGCTGCTCCCTGGTCATTTATTGCTGGCTCTTCCTGCCTGGGGCTCCAGTGTGGCCCTGCTAGAGGAAAGGCTTATGCAAGTTTCTTATTGAAGGACAGAGACCAAGGTGACCTCAGTCAGCAGACACTGAAACACCAACCACCTGAAGTTTCTCTGGGTGTCTGAGTCCCTTGATTTAATTCTGTCTATTCAGTTACTAACACATTCCAGATGCCATCCATCTCACACCCTCCCTCTACCTGGAGTATTCTTTCTTGTGGTTCCTGACACAGCTAACCTCGACGTATACAATAATGCCTCATCCTGTTGTTTTCTTTGTTTTGACACAGGGTTTTATGAAACTCAGGCTGGCCTTCAGCTCCCGATTTTCCTGCTTCCATCCAAGAGTAGACGCACTCCAGGTGCACACCTCTGTGGGTAGAAAGCAGGGTTTCAAGAGTGTTAGATGAGCACCACCAACAGGGCTAATCCCTTGCCTCCTGCCACACAGTTCACTCTCCTTTCCCCAGCCTCTATTTGGGGGAATAAATCACCCCTTCCTCCTCTTTCTCCAAAAGCTCTTGATTTCTATTTTTTCTGTGGCGATTGTATTTTTCCTGCCACATATTATAGTTATTGATGTCCATGTCTGGTCCTTTCACTGAGTGGCGGGTATCTCAAAGTGGCCAAGAAACATGCTTGATCCAATGCTGATTCCCCACACAGTGTGGCCAATGTCTG
Source organism: Montemys delectorum (assembly GCA_019843815.1). Taxonomy (NCBI): domain Eukaryota; kingdom Metazoa; phylum Chordata; class Mammalia; order Rodentia; family Muridae; genus Montemys; species Montemys delectorum. The sequence continues at coordinate 9,176 of JADRCD010208130.1, read as the reverse complement.
GCATGTGGAATGCACTGTATGGAATGACATTAAACGACAATGGGCATGTCTTCCTCTTTGTAGGTCATGGGCTTTCTGGGAAAGCTATTGAGATTTTAGGCAAATGACCAGTTGGTTTTATGTCCCTTGCTTTCCTGTGCATTCTGGGAGAAGCAGGAAAAGGAAGAGAATTAAAGGTACCTGTGGATCCATATTCTGGAGAGTTCTGCCAGTGCTCCCGAGAAGGGGCAATAACAGGAGTAGTAACTGACACCCACAGGCGCTGGCTCTTTCACACCCATTAACACTGCCAAGTCTCACAAGGCTCTAGGAAGTATCCCGGGAAGCAGTACATGGCTGTTCCAGCTGAGGAAACAAAAGCTCAGAAAAAATGAAGCAGTCTGCTGAATATTAAATTGTCTCAAACCCAGCTCTGTTGACTTCACACCCACTCCCCTGGAACTATGGGAGTCACAGAGGCTCTACCTACCCCCACTTCCATAATACTTTGCTAAGGAAGGACAGTTGGCTATACTGGAACCCTTCATAAGTGTGTTTGCACTGGGCCCCAGTCATTAACCTCATACATGTTTACCTGTGTCTGCTCCTTTATTTCTCTGTCCAAAGCTCAGGCCTCTGGCAAGCCCCTCACTTTTACTGGGTCTTGGTTTTCATTTCTGTAAAAAGGCTGAGCTAGAAGTCACATTCACTCCAGGGCATAGCACAGCATTTCTCTCACCCTCTTGGTGAACAACTCCAGGCTCCAACACTAGAGGCCTCCCAGACTCCAGCTGACATGATGAGGTGTGTAGCCAACACTGCAGCCTCTCCCAGGCTGGCTGTGGAACCTGAGCTTCCTCTAGACTGCTCTGCACAGATCAAACCCAGAGCCTCATTAGTCATGTCAGATGACATAGTTAACACTTGGGGCAGGCATAGCCAGTTCATCAAAAGCCCCTATGTGCTGGCTGCACCACTGAAGCTGAGGAACTACTGTATACGGAGCAGCAGCACATCAGAGCAGCAGCACCAGAGCGCTTCCACATCGGGTTTTGATTAATCACATAGACAGACATGTCTTTAATCGGTGCCAGGGTAGTGGCCAGGGAACTTATGGGAAAGCAGGATGTTATGCTTTCTTTCCCTGAGGTCCCATAAAGCAATGAAAGATGAGGGACAGGATCACTGCTCGCTGGACATTTATCGACCATGCAGACCTACAAAACACAAATAATTATCTGAATCAAAACCTAACCTCATTTTCCCAACTCACTGGAAACCAGGCATGTTCTCCTCTGCCTGATTTGCTTGTATGCCTGTCTACTGAGGCACACAGCTGAGCAAAAGACATACGTTCTAAAAGTTATTTAGCACTGAGAGCATCCTCAGGTTTCCTCATCCTAAAGAAAATGCTTGAAGATAATTGGGACGGTACCCACCCTCAAAAGCTCCTTGCCTCCAACCCATCACCACCCTATGAACTAATGTCAGAAGTATCTATTCTTTTCAATTCTTTAGAGCTTTAAGTAAGATACATGAAGAGAGCCAAGCATGGAGGTGCATGCCTTTAACCTCAGTGTCTAGAGAGATGCTGTCTGGGTGGTGCACGACTTTAATCCCAGCTACTCTAGAGGCAGAAGCAAGCAGTCTCTGAATTTTAAGGCCAGGCTGGTCTACAAAGTTAGTTCCAGAGTAGCCGTGGCTACAAGTGAGACCCTGTCTCAAAAAAAAAAAAAAAAAAAAAAGAAAGAAAGAAAGAAAGAAAGAAAGAAAAAGAAAAGAAAAGAAAAGAAAAGAAAAACAAAAAGACACACCCCACATAGCAAGCACTGCTCTATACCATAGAAAGTAGGGTATGGAGTCAGAGAGCCTTCCCTTGGGGAGCAGTGGGTCCACAGAAGGAACTCATGTGTAGCTAGTAGCATCGAGTCACATAGAAGTCGAAGTATCAGAATGTGGTTCCAGGAGGATCTGGGTTTAAATCTTAGCTTTCAGAGGCAGGAGAGATAGTTTAGCAGGTGAGAGCACTTGCTGCTCTTGTCTCTATAAGACAAGAGCTCTATTCCCAGAACCCGCACTGTGAAGCTCATGCCACCTGTAGCTCTAGTTCCAGGGGATCTGGTGCACTCTCCTGGCCTCCTTGGGTGCCTATACACATGTATGTATATGACACAGACAAATATGCATATACATAGCTAGAAAAGAAGAAATCTTTAATCTTAAAATATTTTACTTGTTAAAAAACAAATCTCACATGACTGGAGCAATGGCATAGCAGCTAAGAGCACTGCTGCTCTTCCAGAAGATTCAGGTTCAATTCTAAGAACCTACATGGTAGCTCACACCCATTTGTAACTCTGGCTGTAGGGAATCTGTAGCCTCTGCAGGCACATCACACATGTGATGCCAGTATGTATACAGGCACACACTCATAATCCACAGACATAAAAAGTAAATAAATAAAAACAAAAGAATTAAAAGAAATATTTCATTTGCATTCATGACCTTCCTTTGAGTTTTGATGATAGTATGTTATGTGGTCCTGCATGGGGCAATTGTGAAGACCGTGAGAGTTGGCAGGCTGGAAAGTACATAGCACAAGGCTTAGCACTGTCAGGTCTAAATTAAATAAGTGCCATGTCTTAGATAGGGTTTTACTGCTGTGAACAGATACCATAACCAAAGCAAGTCTTATAAAGGACAACATTTTATTGGGGCTGGCTTACAGGCTCATAGGTTCAGTCCATTATCATCAAGGTAGGAGCATGGCAGCATCTAGGCAGGCATGGCACAGGAAGAGCTGAGAGTTCTACATCTTCATATGAAGGCTGTTAGCAGAATACTGACTTTTAGGCAACTAGGATGAGGGTCTTAAGCCCACACCTACTCCAATAAGGCTACACCTAATAGTGCTACTCCCTGGGCCAAGCATATACAAACTAGCACACATCAGGGAGTTGGAGAGATGGCTCACTAGTTAAGAGCACTTGCTGTTCTTCACAAGACCTGGGTTCAGTTTCCAGCACCCACATACATGCCTTACAACCACCCATAACCCCTGTTCCAGTGGATCTGGTGTTTTCTTCTGACCTCTGTGATTACCAGGCACACATACCATGCACATACATACAAGAGGTAAAGCACTCATGCATGTGTAAAATTAAATGAATAAATCTAAAATAAAATTACTATGAGTAAAGTTCTATAAAGTGCTATATTTATTCCTGAAACAAATAAGCACCAATCAGAGGTCCTATGCTAGCCTCTGCTCTGGACACTGGACACTTATCCAGGGCAGTGGTGGCACATGCCTTTAATCCCAGCATTTGGGAGGCAGAGGCAGGTGGATTTCTGAGTTCAAGGCCAGCCTAGTCAACAGAGTGAGTTCCAGGACACCAAGGCTACACAGAGAAACCTTGTCTCGGAAAAAAAAAAAAAAAAAAAAAAAAAAAACAGAGAAAAAATAAAAAGATTCCATGAACCTCAGAAGACTTTGAACTTTGGACTTTTGAACATTTGTGGAGACTGTGACAGACTTTTGAATAGACAAAATGCATTTTGCCTTATGTTATAGCTACAAGCCTATGGGGAGCAGAGAGTGAAATGTACTTTGAATAGGTTTGGTTCCCATAGATTCATGTGTTTGAAAGCTTGGCCCATAAGGAGTAGCCCTATTGGGGGTGTGGCCTTGTTGCAGGAAGTGTGACACTGTGGGATTGGGCTTTGAGGTTTCCTATGCTCAAGCTCCACCCAGTGTGAAACAGCTCCTCCTTGCTGCCTGTAGATGTTAACTCTCACCTCCTGCTCCAGCACCATGTCTGCCTGCATTCTGCCATGCTTCCTGCCATGCTAACGATGGACTAAACCTCTGAAACTGTGAGCCAGCCCCAAGTAAGTATTTTCCTTATGCTTTGGTTATGGTGTCTCTTTACAGCAATGGAAATCATAACTAAGACACATGGGACCCTCAGGCCACCCTTGAATTAGACTGCTGCCTACTGGAGAATAGCGGTGACCTAGCATAGTAAGTAAAGCAAGGTGAGCATGGTGGTGGTGCCTTTAATTCCAGCACCAACACAGGAAGATTCAAGTTCAAGGCCAACATGAGGTAAGCGTGAGGCCAGCCTAGGCTACATACTGGGACAGTCTCAAAATCAGCCAGTCAGTTAAAAAAAAAAAAAAAAAAAAGGCAAATTATTACAAGCCTACAGACACAAGTCTATGCAGGGTTAACAAGGAGGAAAAAACAAGGGCATGTCACCTGGGCAAGCAGGATGGCCTTTCCTGAGGAGGAGATGCTTGAGCCAAAGTTGATATATGAGAGTATTTCAATTTCAAAGAAAGAAAGGTACCCATGTATGATGCATGGTACCATTCTGCTGTGGCTAGAGTTTTTAGGTCCCCGAAGGTTCCCATGCTAAAAACTTAACCCTTAGTGGTACACCTTTAAGAGATGAGACTAGCAGCTCAAATACTAGGAGTATTTGTCTAACATTCCCTAAGGTCCTGGCTTTGAACCCTAACATAGAAATAAAAATAGCAGCCCATTGTCTCCTTCTTGGTATTTACGAGCTGATATTTTCTTATTTTTAAATTTAAATCTATCTCTCATAACAAAAATCATTGATTCAGCTAGGCTTAGTAGACTATGTCTGTAATTCCAGAACTTGGAAGGCAGAGGTAAGAGTATCAAGACATCAGGAGCTCAGAGGACAGAAGAGGCGGCTCAGCAGTTAAGAGTAAGTGCTGCTCTTGTAGAGGATCTGAGGTCAGTTCCCAGCACCTATATGGCAGCTCACGAGCATCTATAACTCCAGCTCTAGGGGATCTGATACCTTCTTCTGGCTTTTGTTGGTACCAGACAAGCATGGTGCACATATATACATGAGGGTAAATATATATACATAAAATAAAAGTAAATTTTTAAAAATTGGGAGGGGGGGAAGAAGTAGGAATCAGCCTTAGCTATTTGGAAGGTTTGAGGCCAACCCGAGCAACATGAGACTGTCTCAAAAACCAAAATAAAGCTGAGAATAGTGCTGCAGATACCTTTAATCTCAGCACTGGGAGGCAGATACAGATGAATTTCTGTGTGTTCAAGACCAGCCCTGTCTACAGAGTGAGTTCCAGGACAGCCTGGAACTACATAAAGAAATCCTGTCTTGAAATTAAACAAAACAAAATAAAACAGTAAACAAAATAAATGCCTAGTCTAGTCCATAGGAGTCTGAGGTCGTGGCCATCTTTTCCTTCCTTTTTACATATAGAACGTATTTTAAGGGTTCAGTATGTGTTAAAGTGAGTAAATAACTAAGAGCAGGCACAGGAAGACACACTGTAATCAAGGGGCTAATATGTCCTGTCACCAACACAGAGGATGCTCTGGCCATTCTTCCATAGAGGAATTGAAGTGAGAGTTATTAGAAGGTCTCTAATCTCCTCCCTGAAGGCAGAGAAGTATGACATGACGGGGACCCCAGGGAGGGGACCAGGAGGACTTGATGTTAGAAAATATTAATCTAGAACCTATCACCTGTTGTCTTCATCTTGTCCCCTGGCTCATACTCTGCTTTTCACTCCACCCTGTCTGGAGGCCCTAAGACAGCTAACACATCATTTCCTGTCAGGGTAAATCACAGACTGATGTGGGATACTCATTCTTAGTTTTTACCATCCCCCAGGTATAGATGTCGACATCAATCAGGGTGGAGGCCTTTTCACAGGGTGGCAATGGGAGGGGTGGGGGTGGGGGTGGGGGACTGCTTCCCACTCAAAGCTTCCTGGCTCAGCTCCCAGGTGATTTTTATAGCCCCTGGTTCTGAATCTGCATCTTCTGGATGCGCCTCAGTTCACTTGCTACAGCACTGATGTGTGACTGCTTAACTGTGGCTGTTTCCTGGCCCAGGGACGCTGGGCTTTGGGGAACATGGGAGAGACAAGAAAGAGAGCTTTATATGAGGTAAGCCTTGACAGCAATAATGAAGGCCAAGGACCAACTTACATTTTTACTGTGCTTAACCATTTAGAAAGCTCCAGAGAACTACAGTCATCTTTATGACTGTGCAAATGTCACCTCTTTTTACCAAAGGACAGCTCTCCCAGGCAGAGTTGATCCTTCCACCCACACTTGGTAAAATTTCCATTATCATCCTTATTGCCGTGTAAGAAACTTATTTGTGTATGAATCTCATGCTTCCCATGAAGTCATCAGCTCCTTGGAGGCAGATCACTTTTCCTGTCATAAAATGCGTTTTTTTTCTAAAAAAAAAAGTAATTTTAGTGTTTATTATGCATAAATGTATAATTATAAAAGTAATATTTATAGTTACAATAAAAATAGTGTATATAGGGTCAGCTAGATGGCTCTGGTACAGAGGTGCTTGTCAAACCTGACATGTGTTTGGCCTCCAGGAATCACATGGTGAAGGAAAGAACCTACTTTCACAAGCTGTCTTCTGAGCTTCACATGCATACTGTAGAATGTACACACACATAGTAAATGTAATTTTAAAATAGTATATAAACCAAGTATGATGGCATACACCTTTAATCCCAGAATTCAGAGGGGCAGAGGCAGGCAGATCTCTGAATTCAAGTCTAGCGTGGTCTACATTATGAGCTCTAGGACAGTCAAATGACAATCTCCAGGAGCCAATCAGTGACCAGGATCAGTGAGAGACCCTGTCTCAAAAACCAAGATAGTGATTGAGGAAGACATTGACCTCTGCACCTCAACTCCCTGTGGTAAGCAGGCAGGTCACTCTACTCAGGAGCCTTCTAACTAGAGCGGAGTATTCACTCCACAGACTGTGCCCCCAACACCACCCCATGCTTTCTGATAATATTGTCCCCTCCCCACCCCACCCCACCCCCGGCTTCCTGCTTTTCTGTTTGAAACATGTTACTATGGAAACATTGTGGTACAATATATTGGGGTTTATAAGTGAAGTGTTAAGAATTTTTAGAACATGCATAAATGCAATGTTGGCATTTAGGGAATAAAAGCTCAAATTATGTGACAGTATTCATGACTTCACACACTGTGTCATAAATACTAACACGGAAATATGAGCCAGCACTGAGGAGATAAGCAGGCACTTTATAAGATTTATGTGCTCGGGTTTTAAATTTTTCATGGGCGTGTCCATGAGAAATATTAAAGCCACGCAAATGCAACACACAACTTGAGAAGACCTATGGAAAAGGCAGATGACAGAACGCCAGCATGTCCTCATAAATACACATCTGTAAAAGGACTGGGGACCTGGACACCCAGAGGAATGTGGGAAGCATCTGTCCGATGTTCTGGGTGGTGACCATATGCCTTAAAAACTGTCTGTGATCATTCTGATTAGACATTCAATGCAAAGTACCTTAAGAACAAACATTTTAGTAAAAGAATTATTACCAAGGGCACAATATGAAAAACAAAATAGAATGAAACAAAAATCACCTCACTGGCTTGGCTTGAGTCGGATAAGTTCAGGATCCTTTGTTATTATCCCAACTCTGCCATCAAGCAGGTGTGTGATTCAAGAAGTTCCGATCTCCCCAGGCCTATTCCTCGTCTAACCTGGGCTTTAATTCTGAAGTTACCTATTATGTTCTTTTAATCCACCTACCCACCCCGTCCCCGTGTGTGTGTGTGTGTGTGTGTGTGTGTGTGTGTGTGTATGTGTGTGTGTGTGTGTGTGTGTGTAGAGACATGCTTGTACTATAACTCACATAGTCAGAGGATAAATTGTGGGAGTTGGATCTTTATTTCCATCATGGGAATGCCAGGGATCCAGGGATTGAACTCAGGTCATCAGGCTTGGCAACAGGCCCCTTTACCTAATGAGCCCTCTCATCAGCACCACTTTCTTTCTTTCTTTTTTTTTTTAATGTTGTGATTCTTTATTATTTTATCTGTATAACCTCAAATGTTACCAGAGTTCCTGGATTTTGACAAACATTTGGTCAGATTAAATTAATGAAAGGGATGTCCATTTGCTTCTCCGAAGCCCCTTTGCTTGCAACAGTCTGTCCCTGGTTCAGCATGGGGATTTAAACACAGTCTTGTCTAAAGCACGATGTCAGGCAGGCTGGGCTCAAAGAGGACTCCGGGACTGAGGTGTGCACCAGCAAAGAGGAAGCCTCGTGAGCTGACTCAGCTTCAGTATTCTGCATCATAGGGATATTCTTCCATGTTTACTGTCTCGGGCAGCAGGCAGGCCCTCCAGTTTCTGTTGAGGCTAAGGATCGTGGCCATCTCCTTGTCACTCAACTGGAAGTCAAAGACCTGAATGTTCTCCTGTATACGTGCTGGCGTCACAGACTTCGGGATCACCACCATGTTCTTCTGGATATGGAACTGAATCAGAACCTGGGCTGAGGTTTTCTTGTGTTTGGTGGCAATCTCTTTAATTTTGGGGTCTTCACTAGGCCTGTCTGGGGAGCCCAGGGGACCGTAGGCTGTGACAGTGATGCCCTTGGAGTGATAGTACTGGATCAGTTTTTCCTGGGTGAGGTAAGGGTGGCACTCGATCTGGTTGGTCACTGGCTTATGTTTCAGTCCAGGATTGTTCAGGAGCCTTTCAATTTGGAAGTGGTTGAAGTTAGAGACACCCAGAGCTTTCACCAGGCCCTGGTCCACCAGTTCCTCCATGCCCTCCCAGGCTTCCAAGAACGTTACTGGTGAGGATATTACCTTGATCATCTTTGGGGAATAACTCCTTTCCTGGCTTAAGTCCCTGTGGCCAGTGAATAAGATAGAGGTCTGGATAGTCCAGCTTCAGATCCGAGAGGGTTTTCTGGAAGGCTTCCTTTAGCAGTTTTTTTCTCAAAGCAGGTGGGCCACAACTTGCTGACGATGAAGAGGTCCTCCCACCTCACAGCCTTCTCTTTGATCTTCTCTTGGGTGGCTTCTTCCACCTCATTCTCATTGAATATGCACATGCGCAGTCGATATGGCGGTACTCAGCATCAATGGCCGCCTTCACAGCTTTTTTGACTTGGTTTGGGGGAGACTTCCAGGTACGCAGACCCACAATGGGCATCTTGGCTTTGGTACTGAGCTGCACGAAGGTGGCCATGGTTGCTGCCGAAATCTTTCTGAGAGCAGATGTCTGTCCAGCACCACTTTCTTAAAGTGAGGCCTATGTCTAGTTTCTTCCAGGAGGTAATATTTCAAACCAGTTCCCTGTGGCCAGTACTTG
>JADRCD010208129.1:2553-36253 GCA_019843815.1 Montemys delectorum | reverse complement strand
CAGTAAGTAGCATCCCTCCATGGCCTCTGCATCAGCTCCTGCTTCCTGACCTACTTGAGTTCTAGTCCTGACTTCCTTTGGTGATGAACAGCAATGTGGAAGTGTAAGCTGAATAAATCATTTCCTCCCCAACTTGCTTCTTGCTTATGATGTTTGTGCAGGAATAAAAACTCTGATTAAGACAGGCACCCAGTGTTTATTATGTGCCTTATGAATGCAAAATGCAGGAAGAACTTAGCATTTCTTTCCTACCTTATATCACCCCATTCCTGCAGTGACCTCCTCCCGTGTACATGACCCTAAACTCCTCACTGTCTCGGCACCCCAGAATGCCCACACTCTCTAGACCTGGGTCTTCTCCTAGGTTGTGACTGCTGTCATGTATGACACTCAAAGGCTATTAGAAAGTCAGGCAGTCAGGGAGGTGGGGCTTGAATCCCCCCTGGTTCATCCTCTTACCAGTGTTTAAGACACCTATCCTCCTTGAGCCATAGTTTTGTCTGCCAAGTGTGAGAAAATAACGGAATCCATCCCACAGGGTGGTTGTGAGGATAAAATAGCATTGGACATGTGGGAGCTGGAGAAATGCCTCAGCAGTTGAGAGCACTGGATGCTCTTCCAGAGGACTCACATTCGATTCCCAGCACCTACATGGTAGCCCACAACCATCTGTAACTCCAGCCTCAGAGGATCCAATGCCACCTTCTAAAGCCTCCATGAGCACTGCACACACATGGTGCACAGATAAACTTGCAGGCAAAATAATCATATCCAAGAAATGAAAGCAAAGCAAATTTAAAAAGGAATTTTGAATACCATTAGATGTATAAAATGTTTACTATGGTTAATACCTGGCTGGGTATTGATTGATGTTAGTAAAGATGTAGTCAAGTATGGTCACTGAGCCTGTAGTTCTAGTCTTTGAGAAGCAGAGGCAAGAGGATCACATGTTTCAGGCCAGCCTGGGCTATAGAGTGAAATCTTATCTCAAAACAAAAACCTGTTGAGTTGAACAGATGTACTTTCCCCTGGGAAGCAAGAGACCTGGGTCCTGGTTAAAGGAATGTGTGTGTGGATAACCACTGCCCTTCTCCAGTGTGCTATTAAAATCACTTGATTTAAAAGCTTGATTAAAATGGCAGGAGTTGGATTACTAAAACACCAAGCTTTGCACCCTGTCATCTTCACAGGGAACCAAGGACCTGGCACCCAGAGACTATCATCTTCCATCCTTGGGGCAGACATCACTAGCTGATCAAATGGTTCCAAATTCCATGCTGGGCTTGGAGTTGTTCCACAAGGCTCTTTGGAGGCATCACCAATCAAATCCGAATTGACAGTTGAGATTAAACTGACTTCTCATTCCTTCTCAGTGCCCTGACTGGACAGGACACAGCACAAGAAGGACAGGAGAGGACACAGTTAAGGTGAAGTGTCTGTCTGTGGTGGGTCTGAGGGTGAGGGTACAGAATGGTATCAGGAATGTGGGGCCAGAATCCATGGGGCACAGAACCCTGGGGCACAAAGCCACAACTACCACACTGCCTGTGCTACACCAACCCCAATGTACAGAGCACACTTGGAGAAGCAAGAAGGGCAGGGTGTTCGTACACATCAAGCAACCTCTTCTTTTTGTGGGATTTTAACCGCAGTATGAATCTTGTCAGGGACTGTGACTCTGTCACCTTAAAGGTGAGGGATCTGAGACACCGCTCATTGCCATAAGCCTTCACCATCACTGATTTTGCCATTTTCATAGCTCATGCCTCAGTGACCTCTATAGAGCATGGGCAATGGCTATGTCCACCTGCATGCCACCCAACTTAAACCTGAGTACTTCCCCAACGTCAGAGAGCAAACAAGGCTTCCTGTGTGCATGCTCATTCCTGTCAAATTCCTTCCAGAAGCCGGCCTCCCTGAGGCCTCATGTAATGGAGAGAGAATGGACATCTCGACCTGGAGCCTGGTAGCCTCAGACTCCATCTCTGACCTCTTGCTACGCTAGGGATACAGCAAGTGAGGTTAAATCCACCCTGATTTGTATCGGGAGAAAAAGCATTTACCAACTTCTAGTTAACACCCTGCCTCTGTTGCTGCAGGGACTGACCACACCAGGCTGTAACTACCCGTGGTGGTCACCTGAGGTCCCAGCAGTTCTGTGGGTATGGTCATACTGGGGTTGGGGGTCGTCGTTGTTCACCGAGAAGTCCGGCAGCCAGGGCAGGAAGCACTCATCCCAGCAGCCGAGGGAGCTTACTTCCACCCTACGCCGCCTCTCGTTCTTACTCAGGCTGATTGTGGTTGACACTCGCTGCGGGCTGGACTTTGATAGAAATGCTGCCCTTACGTAAGGGGTTGCATAAGCCACCCTGCGATGCGTGTCCCGTATGAACAGAGCTTCTGGCAAGCTGCTGTACCTCAAGTGGCCTTTTCACGTTCCTCAAGTCAGAGTGATTGGCCGCACTCATCCCCAGAGCTAGGGTGGTCAGAGTAAGCCAGCCCTCTGGGCAGATAGAGTCCCTGGGGAAATTAGGTCTGGCTCCAGTTGACAGCTGTCAGACCGCAGCATATTGGGATGTCACAACCAAAGACTGGGATTTGCTGCCAGCAGGAATCTGTCACCCCTGCCCATGCACAGTAGCTCTTCATTGGACAGTAATTCTTGCATCGGGAGAACATTTAGCACACATTCCCTTAGTCTTTTAGGTCAAGTGGGATTTTTCATTCCTGAGATCCTGGGTACAGGTCTCAGAACTGGCAATGGGAGCTCCCCAGCACCCAGGACTGAGGACGGGGAGGTTGACTGGCGCCCTGCTCTCTGGTTGACTTAGTCACTCTGCTCAGCTCATTTGCCTTTGGCAGAGCTTGGCAGAGACTCCTACCTGGGTCCAACTTGTGGCCTGCCCCCTACTCTAAACGCCATCTCCCCGGGGAAACAAGACAATCTTGTTGATCCACCGGCCCGGCGGCGGCAGCTCCAAGGGTCCTTTGTCACGGATGCCTCTGCTTCCACAGTCCTAGGACAAACCTGCAGCCAAGCCCTCACTGCCCTTATCTTGCTAAAGTTGGACTACACGCAAACAGAGCAAATCATTTCCAGTCTTCCGTGGCATGGACAAAGCAGTTACTTTCAGAAACAAGAAGCCTCCCCGGGCCAAGCCTTCGTAGGACAGAGCACATCAAGGGCTCGGGAGGGTCTGGTGTGTGCTGAGCTGGGGCTTCACCACTGAGCTATCCTATCCCTCTCTACCCCCAAGCCTGGAAAGACATTTGAAGACTGGATTCCCGCAGAGCCCACGACCATGAGAAATACGGAGAGAACACTACAGTGAGGTGCCTAAAGGGCCCAGGCCATGCTGCCGCCTCACAGGAAGCTGAGCGGCCAACAGTAACATTCTTGGGAGCCATCTTTTTCTAGGGAGGAAGGTCCACAGGTCACGGGCCAGGAGCAGACGAGGCCAGAAACGGGCTGGATGTGTGAGGCGATCTCCCAGCATTTATGGGAGATAAAGGGGGTAGTCCCGGACACATGGAGCACACACTAACTACCTCAGTGTCGAGGCAGGCAGGGTTCTGAGAGGAGCTGGCAGGAGCCTAATCCAGGGGCCACAGGATCCCTGAATATACCTCCAGCAGAGAGTACCAAGGGTTTGGAGCGCGAAGGATGGTACCCTCTCTTACCTGTCAAGGTGGGCTGGGGCATGCTGCAGAATTTCCCCTTCCAAAGCCCTGACGATTAAGATAGCAGAGGCCGCTGCAGAGGAAGCAGAAAAATGTGATGGTTGCCACAAACAGGGGTCATGATGCCAGCAGCACACCCTTGTCTGTTCCACTCTGGCTCTGCCCAGAGAACATGTGGAGCTCTTGGGGTTAGAGCTGCAGCTCATTAGCCCTGGGCCATCTCCTCTGGAGGAGGGAAGCTTGGCCACTCTAGCCAGGTGTCCCATCCTCACAGCAGGTGTCTCTTGGTGCTGCTCCTAAGAGAGGAGAGGGAGTATGGGGTGGGAATGGGGGTCCACTGAGCTGGCTAGCATGGAGACCCTGCCAATGAGCACTTCACAGACAGCCTCCTTCACCGGGCTGCTGTCAGTCTCACCTTCTTTCTAGGCCTTTGATGGGCAGGGCCGGGCTGCAGCAGCCTGGGCTCCCTCCCTTGCTCCAACTGAGCGGCCCTGCTTGCAGCCCTGCCGGCGTTGGCACGGTGACAGTAGCCAAGTGTGCAAACTTGTGCCATTGTCCCTGGGCCAGGGGGAGCCATGGAGACTAGCTAATATGACACAGGAAAATGTTTGCTGATGGCAATTCTATGGGCTTTGTCCACCTCTTTCTCCATCATGACGACTCGATTTAAGTCCCTAACTGTTTGACTACAAACGCAAGGGGACCGTGCAACGCCACCCTTTTGTCCGGCTGCACTGAATGGGCAATTCAGGCTTTGTGCAGCTCAATTGAGGAAGCAAACATAAAGACAAGATTCCTGAGAGCCTCGGCTCCCTTCCCATGGATATCCCAGCACCCCTCAGCCAGCCCGTCCAGTGCACCTCTCGATCCAGCCCAGGGGGCCCTTTAGGAAGGGTGATTGAAAGAGGTGAGAGACACGAGGCCAGAGACAGAGTCAGCGAACACACACTCAACACTCAAGGGCAGAGGGAGAGCAGCCCACCCCTGCTTACCCCGTCCGATTGTCTGTCTGCACTGGAGCATGGCAGCTGGAGGCCTGAAGTATCTAGGGAAGGTTGGGTGCCTGTCTCACTTCGCCCAGCCCTCCTTGATCCTGAATGCTTTTTACACACACACACACACACACACACACACACACACACACACACACACACCTCCCTCCTTCAAGAAACCAGGGTACTGAGGTCAAGGGGAGGAGGGGGTGTGGAGACTGGAGAAAGTGGGGCTGAAGGGTAGAAATTTACCGGGAAAAGATTGCATTTGGGAGCTGTCTTTTTTTGTGATGGTCCCCATGGTGACAATTTGTGACGGCAAAGAATGTGGGACCGGGGCTCCGCTGCCTGATTGGGATGCTTTGTATCTGGAGAGGCGCTCCTGATTGGCCTGAGGGCCCCCCAGCTCCGGACTTGTCCTCCATTCAGCCCACTCAAGGGCTGTGCACAACTGCTTCTCATCCCGCACGGAGCTCACTGCACGCCAGCTCGCCAGGCTTGCCCAGGGTCTACGGTGGGGAACCTGCCGGCCACGTTGGCAGGGGTGGGGCCCTGGCCTGCACCTTCGGTCAGTGTGGAGTCCCAAGTGGTTTGGCCTGGCTGGGTGGAGGGCAGGGCGAGAGCGGGCTAGAGCTTTGGGGGAGGGGCACAGTACTGTGGGTGGTGGCCGAGGAGGCATGAAATTGCTGCAGATGCTTCTACAGGGGAGTCCCTGCCGCCGGCAGGGCAGCCCGGGATGAGCCTTGAAGGCAGGTCTAGATTAAGTGCTAGACAGAGATCCTGCCTGGCCCTGTGTGAGAGTTGGGGGTGGAGCGTGAGGACTACAGAGGGGGCGGGGTGGTGGGAGGGGAAGGCCACCACCGAGGAGGGGGAAGGGGGCTTGGCCTTCTTTAGAGAACTTCGTTGGCTTTGAAAATAAAAACTTGAATGGTGAGTCGTGCGCGCTTGGCCTCACGATATGTGGAAGATGGGACCAAGTGGGAATGTAGCCCCAGCAATGCCACTTGTAGCTGGGTGGCTTTGAGCAAGGTGCTTGCATTCTCTGAGCCTTGCCTTCCAGAAGAGGGCAACAGATCCCAGAAGGCGGAATCAAATAGTTGGGCACCTGTCTCAACTATTTATAGTCAAGAGGTGCCAAAGGACTCACCGGCCCCATTGTGGATTCTGTTTGGGACAGAAGGTTACCTGGGTGGGGAGATGGGTGCATTGGGTCCTGGTGACCCTGGGGAAGGTGTAACTGCTCTGGAGGGACTCCAGCTGCTTATTGTCTTTCCCTAGGTCTGCCCTGTGCTCGCCTCCAGAGCCCACGCTCTTCATGGAAAGCCCTGCACAGTTCCCGTGGTGATGGCAGCTGACAGCGATGTGAAGATGCTTCTGAATTTTGTAAACCTGGCGTCCAGTGACATCAAGGCGGCCCTGGACAAGTCGGCACCCTGCCGCCGCTCTGTGGACCACCGCAAGTACCTGCAGAAGCAACTCAAGCGCTTCTCTCAGAAGTACTCGAGGCTCCCTAGGGGCCTGCCTGGCAGGGTGACAGAGCCCCACCTGCAAAGGGGGCCTGAAGAGAGGCCTGGACGGCTACCCCTCCATCCCTGTCCCCAATCCAGCCCTGGTGGGGGTGGGAGCTGCACAGAAAAGGCCCTGGGGACCCCCTTCAGGGAGGAATGCCTTTCTAAGGAGCAGAGCTTCCGGGGGCTGAACCCAGAGGCTGCTAGACCTGGCCAGGTGCCCATGAGGAAGAGACAGCTGCCGGCTTCATTCTGGGAGGAACCAAGGCCTACCCTCAGCTACCCAGTGGGGCTGGAGGTGGGCCTGGCGCCCAGGGAGGCATCTCTGTATGAGAATAAGAAAAATTGCAAGGGTCTGGAGTCCCTGGGGCCTGAGACTGTGCCACTGCCCATGTCCCCAAGGGTACTAGCTGACACGGAGCCACTCAAGATGTCTGGGGTATCCTTCGTAGGCAGTCTTGATGCTTGGAGCTACTGCCCTTTCCAGTACCGTGGACAGCCCATCTTCCCCAGTCTTCCAGGGGTCCTGCCTCAAGGCCCAGTACCTGGTCTGGGCTTATGGAGGAGAAGCCCGGCCTCACCTGTGGAGCTGGCCCACTTCTGCAAGGATGTGGACACCCCAGGGCCAAAAGTGTACAGACCCGTAGTTCTGAAACCTATCCCGACTAAGCCAGCCATGCCTCCCCCCATCTTCAATGTCTTTGGCTACCTCTAGCTTATCACTCTCAGCCCTCTCTCTTTTGGCCTCCAGGATGGGATCAGTGACAAGCTCTCCATGTGAGGAGGGAGCTGGGCAGGGGTCTGGCCAAGCTGCCTCAGGGACAAGGCTCCTCAGACAGGTACCTATTTGGAGCTTGCAGCTTGTGGACCAAGGCACAGGAACCTCTTTCCCCAGGAGACCCATCTCCCTGTCCCTGTGGAGGCCATGGCAGTGGGACCCTAGTGTGGCAGCTGTCCATTACACCCGTTAAGTTACCATCCACTGGGGGCGAGGGGGCGTCTCACTTGTTCATTCTGTTCTTTGTAAATATTGAGAAAGTTGAAAAAAAATAAAGATTTCTTTTGCAGTTTCCACCTCTTTGGTGTCATGAAGTGGGATAGTCCTCGATGCAGGGTCAGCATAGAGAATAGCTATAGGTGTGTGTGTGTGGGGGGGTGGCCTGAGGCTTCTGAGATCTCTGAAGGTGGGTGCTGGGGAACACAGCTCAATTCCTAGGAAAAAAGTGAGAAGGGATGTGGGAAGACCTTGGGGAAGGATGTGCAGACGTCTGAAGGAAGAGGGAGGCCAAGCCTGGATTCCCATGGCTCATGATGCTCTGGCCCAGGGACGTAGAGCTATGATTTTGGTGTGCCCGGCTGTGCC
The DNA here is from genome assembly GCA_019843815.1 of Montemys delectorum. Classification (NCBI taxonomy): domain Eukaryota; kingdom Metazoa; phylum Chordata; class Mammalia; order Rodentia; family Muridae; genus Montemys; species Montemys delectorum. The sequence continues at coordinate 28,709 of JADRCD010208129.1, read as the reverse complement.
AGAGGGGCCATGCACAGTCTTGGTCAGAGATAAAACCAGGACAAATGGGATGTCAGTTTCATGTGACCAAGACAGATGGTTTGACTAAACCGTTCCTTTTAAGCATGAGCAGTGATTATATGTCTACAGTGAACCGAACCAAACCGGAATCCAGATTCCAGGACTCCCAAACCCCAAAGACAGAGTCTTCTGACTAACTCTATCATATTCTGATTCCTCTCAGCCACGTCAATGAAATGTTGCCCGTGGCTGGGTGAAAGTGAGTGCTGGAGGAAAGGAACAGGCTTATCCTGACAGCTCCCAGACAGCCGAGCTTCCTGACCAGCATAGGTCTAGGCATGCTCTAATGAGGCTGGCTACATAGTTTATCAAACCATGCTCTTCACAGCCAAGCCTGGTGCTGGGCGAGCCTCTGCTACGCACACAGGGGATTCCATCAAGTGTGCTGATGTCTTCTTCTGCACTGGCTGCCTCCCTCGTGGCCTGCCTCCGAGACGGTCCTTAGCTAACTGGGCATCCAGAATTAGAAGCCGAACATGGCCCTTTGCTTCCAGCCTATCTTTCTCCCCACAAGACCCACCAGAACAGGGAGTCCACCGGAAGGGGCAGCCGGCCAAGGAGATGTGGGGAACACAGCTCAATTCCTAGGAAAAAGGCGAGAAGGGATGTGGGAAGACCTTGGGGAAAGATGTGCAGACGTCTGAAGGAAGAAGGAGGTCAAGCCTGGATTCCCATGGCTCATGATGCTCTGGCCCAACGACGTAGAGCTATAATTTCAGTGTGCCTGGAGCTTTCTGTCTCAAGGCATCAGAAGATTTCAGAGTCACAGATACTGACATGACACATGTCCTAAGTCGTTTTCTGGCATGTGGGAGGGCAGGTCCTTAGGCTTGGTCTCAGAGATCACTGAGGGTAGAAGCAGGTGTGTGTGCCCTCGTGTACCCCAAAGCACCATCACAAAGACCACCTGAGCACACTGCAATGGTCCTCAGCCTCCACCAGACTGCATAACAGAGCCAACACTCCAGTCCTGCCGCCCACCACTCCAGATGCTTGTCTACACTGAAATGCCTTCACCCCAAAGGTGAGATTGGACAGACGTGTGCCGTGGGCTGCTTCTAGATAAGAGTCTGATCTCCCTATTACATGAAGTTGCCTTCTACACTTAGGCACCTGGAGGTCCTTCCACACTAGCAGATTAGAAAGTCATACCTCAAAGCTGCTCACTGCCATGGGTGCCTTGAACACCCTACTATCCCACCACGCCACTCCTGGAGCAGGAGCCATGCTCCAGAGTGACTTGTTCTCAGGCACTGCTGAGTCCCACCCTGCCTGAGTCCTGGTACACTAGCGTTTTCCTGCTGAGGCCTGGCTTCCCTGGCAATACCTGCAGATCCATTCCTTTAAAAAGCCAGAAGACTTCATTTAAAAACAGAAAGTGGGACCAAAGACATGGTTCAGTAGTTAAGAGCACTTACTGCTCTTGCAAAAATCCCAGGTTTGGTTTCCAGCACTCATAGCAGAAGGCTTAGATGTCTATAATCTGACACTCTCTGGGCTGCACAGGAAAGCGCATACACACGGTGTACATAAGCTCAGACAATCTCACACTCACAAATAAATATAATCTTAAACAATAAAGGCAGAAACCTTTAATGCGGTGGCTCTCAACCTTCCTAACGCTGTGACCCTTTAATACTGCCTCTTGTGTTGTGGTAACCCTCATCCATAAAATTATTTTTGTTGCTACTTCATAACTGTAATTTTGCTAGTTATGAATCATAAATGTAAATATCTGTGTTTTCAGATGGTCTTAGGAGACCCCTGTGAAAGGGTCATTCTACCCCCCCCACACACAAAGGGGTTGAGAATCACTGCTTTAATGAGACATGACCCAACAGGAGCCCAAGGAACCAGTCCTGCATATGGGAAGCAGCTGCGGGGAGGGGAGCACACTGCACATCTAAGGAGGTTTGATGCTGGAGAGAGAGGAGCAGTCTCAGCTGCAGCAGCAGATACACCCCCAACCAAAAAGCAAGATGGGAGCTGAGAATGTGACCCAGGATTCGGTAGAGTGATTGGCTCCCATGCATAAAGCCCTGCGCTTGGTTTCCTTCCATCGCTGCAAAATAAATTAATAGCAGGGAGAGGGGAAAGAAAAGAAGAAAAATATCAATTTGTATTGGTCTGGCTCCAAGTAAAACCCAAAGGCAGACAAGGTACCCCATTTGTTCAGTCTCCTGTTGTTACCACCACGGCATTCCCCTGACACAATGAAGTCTAGCCCAGAGCACTGACTGATCAGCACTGGCCAGCATCTGGGCTGTGAGCAGACAGAGTTGGGAATCTATGAAAGTTCAAGGTGGAGTTTGGTGCTGTCCGGGCCAGGGTATCTGACACCAGATAGCTGGTGTCTTAGTCAGGGTTTCTATTCCTGCACAAACATCATGACCAAGAAGCGAGTTGGGGAGGAAAGGGTTTATTCAGCTTACTTCCACATGGCTGTTTATCACCAAAGGAAGTCAGGACTGGAACTCAAGCAGGTCAGGAAGCAGGAGCTAATGCAGAGGCCATAGAGGGATGTTCCTTACTGGCTTGCTTCTCCTGGCTTGCTCAGCCTGCTCTCTTATAGAATTCAAGACTTTCAGCCTAGAGATGGCACCACCCACAAGGGGCCCTACCCCCTTGGTCACTAATTGAGAAAATGCCCCACAGCTGGATCTCATGGAGGCACTTCCCCAACTGAAACTCCCTTCTCTGTGATAACTGCAGCCTGTGTCAAACTAGCCAGTACAGATGGTGACTGCCAAGGGTGGTAGCTGAACTCCACTCCTTTCCCTCTGCCTAGAGAATCCCTGGACAGTCACCCAGCCCGCCACCAGTGTTTCTTGGGTGGGAGAGTGTGTAGTTGCAGTCTGATAGGACTCTAGATTGAATGTGGGCCTTGGAGTGTCATAGCCCACCCACCTGTCTGTACCCCAAACAGCTCATAGACCAAAGAGCCCGTGCCTCAGCTCAGCCCTGCTTCCCTCTGACTGCTTTGCTTCCTGGTTCAGTGTAAGCAAGGAACCTTGAACTGAACCAGGCTTAGCAGCCTCCTCTGTCTCCTCTAGGGTAAGTGTCCCCAGGAGAGAGGATGCAAGCTTCCCTCCCAACTTTCTCCAAGAAAACATGGAGGGATGGCAGCCAAGCACAAAGCTGGAGGGCCGTCGTCGTGCGTGCTCGGGCAAGTTCCTTCCTCTCCTCTCCTTCTAACTCATCAGGACCTTGAAGGTGTGGGCATGATGCTGCTTAGCCCTTCTGAGCCTAGAAGCCATTTCCTTTTCTTATACACATTAGAATCTACTGCGAAAAGTAGGGATGCCAGAGGCAGCAAGGCTATCGGGCACCATTCAGCCCACTCTACAGACCAAGAAACTGAGTCCCAGAAGAGAAAACCAGAGCTGGCCTGAGTCATCATACCTCTACCCATCCAGCTGCTTACATTCTGAAAGGTCAGAAATGACCCTTGCTGAAGACCTTTGGAGAAAGAAACTAGGCTAGGCTAGGCTAGGCCAGGCCAGGTCAGGCTAGGCCAGGTCAGGCCAGGTCAGGCCAGGTCAGGCCAGGCTAGGCCAGGTCAGGCCAGGCCAGGCCAGGCTAGGCCAGGCCAGGCTAGGCTAGGTTAGGCCAGGCCATGCTAGGTGCAGGCTTTCAGCCAGGGAGCTTGCTCTGTCGGTGCTGAAGCTCAACCGGGCCTGGAAGACAGTTTTACCACCATGCAGGGAGAACAGTGAAGAACTCCCATGAAAAACAAATGTGTACGGGTGGTCTCAGCTTCTGGGTCCCAAAGGCCTTCGAATAGAGATGATGACAGTGCCGGGTCTCAGTGCTCACCCACACCACCTGCATATAGGACGCCTGCGCCTGCCTTGCTTGTCTCATAGGAACATGGTAGCCAGGGATTCTGTACTTGTTCTAACAATCTCCAGCTCCTTTCTTATCATTTTGACTTCTATAGCAGGAGTGAGAAAGAGAGTCATGAAGGGTGGAAGACAACCCAGGTATCCAAGTGACCTGTGAGCACAGGCCCCCAGCTAGTGATGCGGCTCTGGTTTGCATGGCAATTGAATCAGCAGAAGAAACCAACTTCCTCTCTCCTAGTCCATGAAGGACACATCCTCAGGGGTCTTTCAAGAGCCCAACAAAGGTGACACATTCAGGGGTCTGCATGTCCTGTACCCACCCACCCCCCATCCCCACACACCTAACCCCTATTCTTGCCAGGAGCAGAGCCGAGAACCTCAAGTCCCGAGCATCTGAAGCACAGGGCATCACAGGGCAGAAATTCCATATACAATGTTTATTGTATTCGATGAAGTACTCCGGCTGGGGGTCCCCCCTCCCAGCCTGAAAGCTCAGAGTCCAGTGAGGGATTGCTAGGTGAACTCACACCTAGAAGTTCTCCAGCTTAAGGCCAGGAGTCCTGCCTGGGCCGCCTTGCCCAGACCAGCCCTTCCCTGGCTCCAGGTTGAAGGTCTCCGGCTATGGTTAGAAGCAGAGTGGGTCTGCGATCCACTGAACAGCTTGAAAGCAGAGGTTCCACATCCACTCCACATATTCGGCCCTCACTTCATGTGAGGCTCTAGCAGAGACTCAGCAAGATCACACTTGTTCTGACCCCTGAGGGTCCTGGATGCAGGCCACCTGAGGTGCCATAATAACAGTCCGAAGGCCACATCTCCTCTCCAGGCTGACTACTGGGTATTCTCATACTTCAGGTATCTGATTAGCCTGCCGGGGAGCGGCAGTGTGTCCAGGAGTTTTATGCGGTACTTTCCTATGGCCTTCCGAACCCGCAGCCTGCAGAGGTGAGCCAGAGGTCTCGGAGGTTCTAGGAAGAAGAGAAATGAGAGACTCATACTTATCAGAGAGGTGCTTGCTGCTCAGTCCCCAAAACTGGGACTGGCAGAGTGCCTAGTTACACCTTCAACCTGCATAGATTTACGCAGTCCAAGGAGATCAGGGTAAATGCCACACCTACTTCCCAGGCCCCTGCTGTCACTGGGGAGCCAGATGAAGTGGGCAGAGCCTGGCAGCAGGTCTGGAGAACTCCCTGAAGGCTATAGACTGCTACTTGGTTGCTCCCAGGCACCCCTAGAATAACATGCTATAGTGTTTGCTCAGTCAGGAGGTGGAGTAAACAGAGGCATGGGGGACATTTGGTAACAGGGTAATTTATTTTGGCACAGGCAATTTATTTTGCCATTCATTTATGCATCCACCCATCCATCCATCTATTCATCCATCTATTCAACAAGCACATGCTGGACCACAGATGTAGCGGTGCCTTCTGGAGGATGTAGGAAGGAGCCGTGAGGAATGTTCCTGGTGAGGGGCAGAAGCCAGTGCATTCCCAGTGAGGAAGATGGCAAGTGCCTGCCTAGCTTAAGAGGCCATAGCAAGGAAGTGAGAGGAAGGCAAAGGAGAATGGAGAGTAGAAGAGACCACACCCCAATCGCACACCCACAGGAGAGCAGAGGAGGTGGCACCCCAATAGCACATCCACAACTCTGGTGTTTCTGACCAACACCTGGTGCGCTTGCCACTCAGGCAGGAGGCCTCAGCCTCACTCCAGGAAGGTCTTTTATTGAGGGGGGAGGGAAGCATTGGTATGTAGCACAAGACACAGAGAGCCTTGGAACTGGCTAGTCTGCTTTCTCCCCAGAATAATAACGTCATCTTCAGAGCACCTAGTACAGGGTGATGGCCAGTGAAAGGTGGCTTTAAAACAGTGGGTTCTCAGCCATTTGATTCATAACAGTATCAAAACCAAAGCTATAAAGTAGCAATAAAAATAATGTTATGGTTGGAGGGTCACCACAACATGAGGAACTATATTAAAGGGTCGCACCATTAGGAAGGCTGAGAACCATTGCTTTAGAGAAATCAATGTAGGCTTCATAATGGTGTATCATCTGTTCACAAGTACTTCCTACAGATCTCTGTCCTTGGGGTGGGGTCTAGTTGTGAGAGATGACCCCTTTCTAAGGAAAGCAGGAGCAAACACAGAACTGGCGGGGCCCATATCTGGGCATGGACCGCTTCACCCTCTAGTGGCCAGGGACCATGGTAGCAGCAGCCAGTGAATGATCTTAGTGAAGGGTGTAACAGTGCCTGAGTGGTGGTAACTAGATGACAATCGCCCCCTGCTGCTGCCCACTGAATGTCACAGGCATCAACTGAGAACTGTTCGTCCAGATCTGTGCCAAGGGAAGATCATGTAGTAGCTAGGGCTCAAGGGAGCAGTTGGGATCAGGAAGGATTGTGTACATCAGACTCAAGATCGTACAGGGACAAGGATGGCAGCAGCCTCGGTGGCATAGGAATAACTCACTGCAGGCCAGTCTTTGTGTTACCTGCCTGACAGACAAACGACAAGGATCTAGCCTGCTAAGCCCAAGCTAGCCAGGCTTCACCGTCTGAGTGCTGGAAGGGTTTGGGCGATGAGCCTGCCTTCTTTCTCTGTTCAGGGGCGACAGGCCATCATCACAGGCACCGTGAGTGTCCCTATACATGCTCCCCAGGGTGTGAGCTGCTCCAGGCGACCTGCCAAATCTGGTGGGGAGGCAGACTCCAGATCTGCATGGCACTGTGGTGTCAGGAGCTGTCCTCTGGGTGAGATCTGGGTGCTTCATGAACACTCTTCAGCTGCGAATACCCTAGGTCACCATCCACTCCTCCGCCTGCCGTTCCTAGCTATGGGACTTTGGCCCAGATGACATGATCTCTCAGAGGCCCCATGACTACCATCCCAGGGGAAGGAGCAACCCATTGTGAGAATACCGCAGAGCAGGGCCAGACACAGCCTGTGCTGGTATATGGGTCACACTGCCTGAGGCCTGGGTCTCTGTGGGGCAGGAGATATGCTGGTAGCAGCAGCCACCGCCCTACCTGCCTTCTCCTTGATGACAGCCCAGTCCTCAAAGCTGTCGATGTGCTCCTTCAGCCGAGAGCACAGCTGCACGTTGCCGACATAGTCCAGAAGGACATCGATGATGGGTCCCGCCCAGCGGCTCACTTCCGGGGCCGACAGGAACTCACAGAACTGGAATGGGAGCACACCACTCTTTCAGGCGAGGTCAGAGAGGTGTGGGGCAGGTGTCTAAGACCTGAGAGGTTCCCTTCTAAAAACCCCTCCCCTCAGCACAAGCCCCTCTGGGCACTGGCATCTACTACCTGACATGCATGCAAGACAAGTTGGGCTGGCCCCATCACTTCTCTGAGCCTTGATTTCCTTGTCTATAAACTGGGCCTATGGCATCCACTCCAAGGAGATTTTTAGGAACACCAACTGCTTTGTATGCAGTAGACAAGCCATGCATGCTGGTTGCTAGCCACGAAAATGACCTTTATCAGCAAAGTGTTTCTAGTTGCTAGCTTCATTTACATTTTAAATGCTAACTTTTTTGGGGAGGGGGGAAGGAGGATCCGAGACAGGGTTTCTCTGTATAGCTCTGGCTGTCCTGGAACTCACTCTGTAGACCAGTCTGACCTTGAACTCAGAAACCCGCCTGCCTCTGCCTCCCAAGTGCTAGGATTAAAGGCGTGCACCATGACTGCCCAGCGACTTTTTTATTTTAAACTGAGGATGAACTATGACATTGTTCAGTGTTCTGGGACTGATCCAATCCTTGGTCCTTTTTATACTTTATTTTATATTTAAATTATATCTATACATATTGTGGTGAGTGTGGGTGCCCGCACAGGCCAAGGGCAGGGGATTACGTTAGAGCTGTAGTCACAGGTAGTTAGGAGCCATCCTTGGTGTTGCTGAGAACCCCAAACCAGTTCTCTGTGAGAACAATACATGTTCTTCACTGTCGAGCTATCTCTTCAGGCTCTTTTGCTTTTTTATTTTGAGACAAGTTCTCACTAAGTTGTTAAAGATGTCCTTTAACTTACTCCGTAGCCTGGGCTAGCCTCAAACTTGCAACCCTTTTGCCTCAGTCTCTGGGGTACTAGGGTTACAACAGGCCTACATCGCATGCCTGGTTGTCCTTCGTCCTAGGAGCCTCTCCAGCCTGCTCTACTGTCCCCTTCCTGTCCACGGAAGATCTGACACAGGCGACTGGCCCTGAAGTTTTGCAGAGTTCCCTCCTCTCCAGCCAATCTCTTACCTCATCGTGGGCCCCAAATCAAAATGAGGACTGCATCCTTGGCATGAGCCATGGAGTCTGCCATTGATGAAGGTGCTAGCCATGGGTTCATTTTCCACCAACTAACACGCCCTAGGCCATAACCACTCTCCCAACTTGCTTCTGATGTATGGTTATCATCCTACCTTCCCTTCCCTGAAACCCTCCTGTACCCTCCCTCCATGCACCTGCACCACGCTGGGTGCCTTGTCATCCATAGGCGCGTCGTGGAAGCGACCGGGTCGCGGGGCGGGTGGGTGCGGCCCGTTGCCGTAAAGGCAGGAGAAGCAGGGCTCGCCATCGCAGCCGAGGTCCATGAGGAACTTGAGTAAAGACAGGCATTTCATGGCAAACATGATGGTGGCTGGGAAGGCGGTGGGGTGAGTGGCGATGTAGGCGTCGATGTTGGCGCCGTGGTCCAACAGCAGCTGCATGGTGCGCAGGCATCCGTGGCGGATGGCCACGAGCAAGGGGCTGATGACGTCGCGGTTGGGGTCGGCGCCCGCCAGCAGCAACAGCTCGGTGGCATACACGTTGTTGTTGACCACAGCGAAGTAGAGCGCAGAACTGCGGCGATCTTCGTAGAGGCGCGAGCGCTCGGGAGCCAGAGGCGCGTTCACGTCGAAGCGCGCGGCCAGCAGCGCCTCCAGCACCGAGTCGTGGTTGCGCTCGGCCGCCAGGTGCAGCGGGCTGATGCCGCTACGGCGCACGCGCGTGCGGCTGGTCACAGGCAACAGCATCTGCACTATTCTGTAGGAGGACGAGCAGGAGCAACGTCAGGAGACGGGGAGCGCCGGTACGACACGGCCAGCAGAGGGCGGGCAGGGACCTGTCGTGCTTAGCAGATCTAAAAAACCTCCCCTAGGTCGGCTGTGGCTCCAAGCATCTCGCATGGACCAGCGTAAATAAAGGATGCTTGGGGATAAAGAGATGACTCAGAGGTCAAGAGCTCCGATGATCTTCCAGAGGACCCAGTTAGATTCCCAGCACCTACAGGGAGGCTCACAACCGCCAGAATTTGTAACTCAGGTTCCAGAGGATCCGAACCCCTCTTCTGGCAACCACCGACACCAAGCATACCCGTGATGCATGGACACGCATGCAAACAAAATACTGATCCACTAATAAGAAAGGCTTCAGCTCTCAGTAATCTGGAGGAAGTGGCAGGAAGGCCCTCACACTCAGTGAAGACCCACTCTGCTCTGCAGGAGGTAGCAGACAGAGTTGGATGCTGAAATCTGGTACCAAACCTTGCCCTGTTAGGGAAGAAAATACTGGGCATTTGGTTTTGTTGTTATGAGAGCCCATCAAGCAAGTCCTGTTGCCCCTGCTCTGCAGATGAGAACAACTGAGACTTGGAAAGGTTAAGGGACTTGCTGGAAGAGGCACTCTGCCTTTCCTCCCTATCTTGCTGCTCTGGCATCTGGTGGAACCTCGAGGCATGGTGAGGGGAGGACAGAGGAAATGTCTCAACCACTCCTCTTGTCCATTCATCTACTGTGCCTATTTGGTTCCTTCTCTCCTCTCCTACAAGATGCAGGTTTTAACCCCCTGAGTGTATAAAGCCAGGTTCTCTGGCCCCTCTGCCTAGTTTTGGCATGGAGGGCTCAGCCAGCCACTGGAGCTCCCACAGCCTGGGCTCCTGACTGTGGGACTGGGCACTGATCTCAGCACTTCACCTATTAACCTTCATAGTTCTCTGAGTGACTCTGAGATTGCATTGGCATTACAGATGAGGAAGCCCAGGAGAGGTGCATGACTCCCCAGGGATACACAGCCAGGAGGTGGGAACACCGAGACGTGAGTTCACATGCTCCGATCCCTTTGGCCACACTCTTAACTACTCTCCTACTTCTACTGTGGCAATCAGGGTGACAGCTGATGGGTCATGGAGTTTTGTAATTTTCACAGCGTGTCAACTTGCCTGGCCCATTTTGCCCTCACTGTAGCCCCATGGCGCACCCAGAGCACACTGTGTCCATCTTTTTAACAGACGTGGCTCAGAAAACCAGTGACAAATCAGAGGTTGTAGAATAGCTCCAGGGGTTTGACCCCAGGACCCCTCTTCTCAGCTCTTGACCCCAGGACTCCTCATCTTGGCTCTCATCCCCTGGATCCCTGCTGCCTTCCAGAACAAGCACTCAGCTCACACTGTTGATTTCAGGCCCTAATCCATCCAAGCCCTGCTGACAGGTGACCTCACAGCCTCCTATGGAGCTCTAAGGAGGAGGCCATGTCAAGGAAGGAGGAGGGGAAGCAGGTGCCACCAGCAGCCCGGTTCCCATGTCTCTTGATTCCTGGTACTCTTCTTGCCTCTGACTTCCTGGAACCGGGATGCCAGCGACCTCCTGCTGGAGTCTCCGGAGACAACATTATTGCATTCAGCGATGCTGAGTTTGGCTAAGATCTGCCTCTGAAACCTCAAAAGGAAATTCACACACCCAGGGGAGCTAATTGCCTCCTAATTTCTATTTGTGCAGGCTCCAGGGGCTTGACCTCCTCTTCAGAGGTGCTGGTCAAAGGCAGGGCTGGGGCCCCTGGACCACCGCCATGACCAACAAATGCAGGGTAACATCCGTGACATACTCAAGCACGAGAAAGAACGGGGATGGGGTGGGCTGGGCGGCTGGCCCATGGGCTGGGATCTCTGCAGGCTCCAGCTGGTCTCCAGTGATTCCTTGGCCAGGCCATGGAAAGGGACAGAAATGTGGGAATTTGACAGTCTCTGCCCCAAGTACCAGAGGCATAAAGTCAGTGACTTAGTGAGTCATTGGGTCGTTGTACTTCTCTAGGATTAGCCATCAAGGGTCAATGTGCTGTGCTGCCCATCTCTAACAGACATAGGGACAGTGGTGCCATTTTATAGAGGGTGAAACAGAGACCTAGGGGTGGAACAGAGAAGTAACTGGCTCTGAATAAAGGCAGGTAGCATGCCAGGGCAGAGTGGAGACACTGGGTACCCAGGGCCAGGCCTTTTCAAGGTGCCACATCTCTTTTTAATTCTTTTTTCTTTTATCTGTTTTTGAGATGGCCTCAGACTCATACAGAGGCATGGATGACCTGGAACTTCTGTTCTTCCTGCCTCTACCTCCCAAGTGCTGACATTACAGGCGTATGCCATTGTGCCTGGCTTAGGTCTCTCACTTCTAACCACGGAGAGTTGCCCGCCGAGTGGACAATCTACTATGTAGATGACTCTTTCCTCGAAGACCATTCTGTGGGACAGGAAGTAAACAGGTGACTCTGAGAAATAGGTTAGGATGAGCTGACTTCCTGACTCAGCCTGGGATGGTTCCTGAGAGGCCCTGGGCAGTATCCAGGAAGGTGTCACAGACTGTCTGGCAGCCTCTGACTTGGGACATCACTGAAGGTTCCTTCAGGCTTGAAAACCCATTCTCCTGGCCCTTGAGCTGGGATGCCCAGTGAAGACCCTAGTTACTCAAGCATACAGTCATGCCATGCTGCCTGACTTAACCCAGCCCAGGAGCAGTGAGTAGGCAGGTGTTCAAGCTAGCTGTCATTAGTATGGGGGGGTGGGGGGTCCTGGGGGACAGCATAGGGAATGAGGAAGCATCAGATCTCAGGATCACCTGGACCCAGTGACTGTGGCCTAATGCTGGGCCATCTCTGGTGTGCCACTAACCTCTCTGAACCACACACACATATCAGATTGCACTGAAGTATACTAATATCAATGACTCTGTCACCGAGCACTGACTGTGTGTCAGGTGTCCTTTAAAGTGCTCTTCACAGTCACCCCTTTAATTCAGAAGTGACTCCCCCCCAAAAAAACCTGAGCCTTTTTGCCTCATGTATTCTCAATACATCCCAGCGAGGGGGGCCTTGCACCCAGAAGGCAAAGCAGAACCTTGATATCTCTTTTGCCAAGCCTGGTTTTGAGGCTAACACCTCCCACTTTTGTTGGATCGGCACACAGTAGGCTGTTAGAAAGCAGTTAGAAGTCTACGTCCTGAGCAGTGACAGCAGGCCCTGCCCTGCTGCACCAGGCTATAGGAGACCTTAGTCAAGAGGTCATGGTGGGCCAAGAGAGAGGTGCTAAGTTCCTGGAACTCACTCAGGCACCGTGTGGAAATCCTGGCACCCCGCCCCAGGCCTGCCAGTGCCATTATCTAAGGTGGGGACTGAATCAGGGTTATACACCCAAGGTCAGGAACCCCTGCCTTCAAGGGTCCTTGGCCAAATTCTTGTCCAGCTCACAGGGTCTTTGGAAATCTACCTGCTCTGCTATACGGCACTGGAAATGGGTGACAGAAAATGTGCCTAAGGGATGGGGACTCTGGCTTCCTCTTTCAGCCATGCCCCAACACACCCCACCCAGTGTGCTGACGAGCAGGCACATCTGGCAAATGGCCTCAGGCTCCAGGCGTGGTGCTCTAGGCCCTGGGTAAGCAGAGTGTTTTGGCAGGTGGCTGAATGCCTATGGAATGTCACATCAAATCCCTGCTCAGCCTGTGGGAGGCCAGCATGGGGAGGGACCTCTAATGCCACATGCCCAGGGTGTGAGCAAAGAGCAGTGGCCCAGCCAGGTGGCAGGGGCTGCTGGGAATCCAACTTTAACCCTTCACTGCGAAGCCCTCAGGAAATGGGCTGTGTGCGCTTACAGGAAGGTCTGGGGCTCTGGGGAGCAGTGTAGACTTCTGGGGCCTTTGCTTCATTTTCTGTGGCTGTCTCTCTTCCCTCATACATCCCCCTGCCTCACTGATGATGCCAAGCATAATCTGTTCTCTTTCTTCTAAGAGTCTGAAATGTTAGAGCACGTCCAGGGCACATGGCATGGGTTTTCTGGTAACTGTAAATTATTGCTTCACTATACCACGGAGGTGAATGTTTCCTTTGGAAGCCATTTTAAGGGAAAAAAGCATTTTAAGACTAATGAAAATTGTCTGAAATAAAAAGAAAACTTGTCAGGGTTTGTGGCTGGGAACTACCCAACCCGTAGAAAATGTCCCAGACGTGGGACTGGTCCCACTAAGGCACGAAGCTCTTAGCTACCTGGCCAGTTTCTTGTTCTATAAAAGAGACCATTCCACAGCTGGGCAATGAGTTCACACTTTAGAAATGACCAATGTCTGTCTGCAAGGACAACCAGCATTCCCCGGACCCTCCTACAAGCATCCTTTCCCACCCGTAGTCGGAATTGGCTATCCTAGCAATCGGCTCTCAGATGAGTGTGGTGTTGGAGGTGCCAGAGAGAAGCTCACTCCATGGTGTCTAAACTCCCACCATGGCCAATGTTATACTACTGAAGAGGAGAGTGAACATGTGCCTGGAAGGGGCCTGCAGTGGGCACACGAGCCCATACGGGCAGCCTGCAGTGCAGTCTGCTCTGGTCCTTACCAGGTCCCTTCTGCTGGGGCCACCATGGAGCTCAGGTCTGGCTGATCTTATGAATGCGGGTGGACTGTTCATCTCTGTGTTTGTGGGGGGAGGGAGCACCTATGAATGTATATGCCTTCCCTCCCACAGACTGCTTCTAGAGAAGTTGAGCTTCTACCCCGTGAACAGGGAGTGCAGGGAGGTGCCCAGTGACCGTTCCCTCTCTGTTGCCTCAGCAACCAACTAGTTGCCTGGCAGGTTATCTCTGCATCCTCCCACCCCACCAAAAAACAAAACAAAACAAAACAAAACAAACAAGCAAACAAAGAAAAAGTCCTGTCAAGGACCATGGAGAGCAAGTGCCCTGCCCCACCCTGCCCTCCTTAGGCATCCTCAGAGAGCTGTGCTGTGCACGGTGAGGGCTATAGACTGACCTATAGTTGCCCTTCTTGGAGGCAACATGCAGTGGGAGCAGGCCATCCTTGTTGGCTTTGTTAGCGTCAGCGCCCTGTGAGAGAAGAAACTCTACCACGTCCTCATGCTCATTCTTGCAGGCCTCGTAGAGGGCTGATGCGCTGTCGCTGGCCTGCGTGTTGATGTCTGCACCTGGAAACAGAGAAGTGGAGCCATGAACAATCAGTGGTTCTGCCAAAATTCAGTGCCACTGTGTGGTGAGCACGTCCAAGCTAACCGCTGTGTGCTGGGCCCTGACTACTGTCTGAATCCACATGGGTCCCTCAGGCGTCAAAGCTAAGGTGAGTTCCTTATCACAAAGCCACGCCTACACTGTTTCTCTGAATCCATACGGAGCCCTGGGAGGTCAAGTTTTTCATCACGGACCAGGACACAGGACATGAAAGGACCCAGGATAATCCACTCATAGATGTAAAGCCAAACTTGAACATATGGTCAGAAGATGTATTCTAGACTAGGCTTTCAGCCCTCACTGTGGGCCCTAGGCTGTGTGTCCTGACAGCAGCATCAGCTCCAGTTGAGTACAAAGCTCCTTAAAGGAAATCCTACTGACTCTGTTAGTTGGATTTGGGGTTGATGGTTGATGGTTGGTTGTGGTTGGTTGGTTGGCCTGAGGCATATCTCATATAGCCTAGGCTCGCCTTGAATTCCATATGTAGCCAAGGATGGTCTTGAACTTTTGAACCTCCTGCCTCTAACTCTAGAGTGCTGAGATTACAGCTGTGAACCACCACACTGGTTTATTCAGTGCTGGATATTAGACCCAAGGCTTTGTGCATGCTAGGCAAGCACTCTACTAACTGAGCCTGGGTTTGTTTTGTTCTCCATCTGAAACAGAAAAGAGCTGGCTTCTGTTATCCTCTAAAGGAACCATGGAGGGACTGGAGAAATGGCTCCATGGTGAAGACCACGTACACATCTTACAGAGGACACGGCTTCAGTTCCCAGTACCCACATGGTGGCTCACAACTACCCGTAACTCCAGCTCCAGTAGATCTGATATCTGTGGGTACTTATATTCACATATACATCACACACATGCACATACACAAACATACACAAACATACACACACTTTAAAAAATAATAAAAATAAAGTTAAAAAAGAAACTAAACATTGAGACATGCTTGTAGGAAGGGGGCTGAAGCCTGGTAGTGGCTTCCTGCCTTCATCTTATCTTTTACATCTTCTGCATCTCATGGAGTGAGAGAGAGAGCCGGTGTACACATGATTTCTATGTAGAGGGAAGTAGGCTTCCCACTGCAGACGCAGATGAGCTGAGATAGTTCAGTAAAGGCTGAGATCAAAGGCTTGTGTCAACCACAGCTCCTCTCACCCTTTCCGATGATTTCATTTTCAACAGCAGTGGACTTGCTCTGGCCTTGAGGGCCCACTAGGACCATTAACGGTCTGGTTCATGACTCCCAAGCTCTGGGGCCTTAGACAGCTTTTAGAAGCCTCAGTTTACCTGTTTGTTAGTCAAGAATCATCATCCTGCCCTCTCTTGTTTAGGACAAGGTGTAAATAAAGTAATAGAAACGCAGCCCCAGGCTCAGAAGCCGCTGCCATCTAGACGGAGCTCAGGGCAGAGACTGGCCCTTCCCTCAGTGGAACAGTATGGGGACACCTTTAACAAACCTCTGGGCCTCAGACTCAGGCTCCCCGGCAGGCCAAGGTTTGCCAGCAAAGCAGCCTGCTCACATAAGGAAAATATCTGTGTAGGAACCAGATATTTAACCCCCCCACAGAGGGAGCAGTCCCTGCCTCAATATCGGCAGGGGATAGGGCTACTGCCTGGAGAGGGGGCTCCCCTCCGTCACTGTGCCCTTGCCCTCAGCATGGCCTGCTGGCCTAGGCTCCAGGATTCCACTGTGTTGTCAAAGCGTTCATTGCAGTCATTCCTGGCTAAGAGCCTTAGTCAGGCCCAGGGTCGCTTTCCTAGGCTGAGAGGCAGACCCAGGTCAAACCCAGGCTATCATAGCTAGCAATCACTAAACCTGTCTGAGTGTCAATCCCTCAAGTATCCAGTGGGGTTGGGACAGCACTTGGGTCACACACTACCTCTCTGTCGTAGGTCCATGCTTACCAGGAGGCCTGACACACAGTAGGTCCTCACTGATTTGTTGCAGCACAGCCCCACAGCCTCTGCCTAGCCCCAGCCTCTCCAGTGTTCAAGATGGACCTTCCTTCCACTGAGAGGGGAAGGCAGTCGCAGGAGAGCCTGGAGCAGGTTGTCAAAATACACAGTTTTTATTCGTGTTTTTGAGGTCTTTGCTACGACAACATCATGGTGCAAGCCATATGGTTTTAGTTTCTCCTGTTAAGTTGTTTGTTTGTTTGTTAATGAGAATCTAGGGCAGGAACCTGGGTTCAAATCCCATGTGTATCAATAACCTACTGTGTGATCTTGGACAAATCACTCTCCCATCCTGGTCCTTCCTTAGTTTTATCACCTCCAAAACAAGGATGTGATCTCCATCTGAGGTCTTTCTGGCCCAGCAGTGTGATGTGTAGTGGTTTGGGCATCAAGAGTCCAAGAATCTAGATAGCTCTATGGCTAATTCCGTAGATAAGTCACTTCCCCTTTCCAGGCCTCAGATTCCTCTTTTGTGAAAGGAG
Source organism: Montemys delectorum (assembly GCA_019843815.1). Taxonomy (NCBI): domain Eukaryota; kingdom Metazoa; phylum Chordata; class Mammalia; order Rodentia; family Muridae; genus Montemys; species Montemys delectorum. The sequence goes on along the minus strand of JADRCD010208129.1, from coordinate 12,102 downwards.
GATGTTGGGCTGGATCTGAGATAGTAAGACAGGAAGCACATAGCAGCACCTCACCATAGCTCTACTGAGCCTAAACCTGGCCTTGGAATCCTCAACACAGCCCTGCAAGGCTCTGGATCAGAGGATGCCCACAAGATTCAACTTCCCTTCCCAGTTGACCTCTGAGGTCCTTGGCAGCTGTTTTGCATGACCACTCACCATGCTTGGCCAGGAACCTCAGGGCCTCCAGCTGCCCACTCTGGGCAGCCACAAACAAGGGGGTGATGCTGTAGACGTTCTTGGCCTCCACCTTGGCCCCACCACTCACTAGGATCTCCATGACCTCCAGGTCATTGCGTGAGACAGACTCATGCAGCGCGGTCCAGCCCCTGTTACAGCGGTGGTTGGCGTCTGCGTTGTATCGCACCAATACCCTCACCGCCTCGGCGTTCTTGCGTTCACAGGCTAGACCCGGGAGAAGTAAGACAGTCAGTGTGGCCCTGAAGGTTTAACGATTGACTAGTTTAATCCTTCCAACTACCCATGAAGAACCCAATGCCAGTATCTACGTCTGTAAATGAGGCGGGTGGAACACAGAGATGGCAAGTGACTTACCCAGAGTCACACAGAGACTAAGTGTCAGGACTGGGATTCAAACCCAGGAAGTCATGTCCAGAGACTCTGTCCCCTAGAATGTTCTAGCGTGTCCCTAACTCATCATCCTTTTCAATGTTCCATCAGACACTAGTAGCAAAGGCTGCTCATCTAGCTTGGCGTTATCTTCTGCACACAACCCATCTCTCTCATCCTCCTCAAATCTCCTCTTCAACTTCTTCTGTCAAAAGAGCCCCATTGTGCCCTTGGCTGTGGCCCCCAGTTCTCACTAGGGAGCTATAGAGGGCATTGGAGTCACCAAGGGATGTGAGGTAATTAATGGCTTTTGAAACCTCCCTGAAGAACAGACAGTAAGCAGGGCAAGCAGCTGCCTGTGGTGTCTCAAGGAGTTCCTTTCTCCACCTCATGAGCGCTAGCCTTCTCTCCTGAACCACACAGCCAAGCCCTCCTAGAGGAGGATCAGGGGAGGCTCCACAAGAGGCCACATCCAGGAACCAGGAGCTAGGGCTTTGGTACCTAACAGGTCCAAGGCCGAGCCACTGGGCTGGCATTTGGCATGCTTTCTACAGCTTTCTTTGAGACAGCTGAGGTCTCAGGTAACAGCTAAGGGCCCCATAGAAGACACTTCCGGGTTGAGTTCAGGTGCTTGCAGAGTATTTTATGTGCTGGATGCCAAATCACAGATGTGCCTTTGGTCCTTACATATAAAATGAGAACCCTGGCAACACTGACGGGTGTGGAGATGCATTTGAGGACTTAAGGCAAACGCCTTTCCTAGCAGAGAAGTACTCAGTAGGTGCCAGCTATTATGATGGGTTATCTGCCCATTGACACTGGACCTGGCTTTTGCAACCAGTGCATACCTTTGAACTAGTGCTGAGCTGGCCAGAAGGCTTTTGCCTACGTAAACATAGCAGAGGTGTGCACTCCTTCTCCCACTGTCTGGCCTCTGCCCATGCTGTTGCAGAAGCTTAGCCAGCTGGTAAAGTTCTTCCTGTTGGGGTTCAGCCTAGCCATCCCTCTGTGAGCACCCCCTCCACACATTCCCACCCAGCCTCTTGCCAAGCCCTGCATGCTTGTAGTCTGAGTGTGTGTCCATGCTTGATGTAAGCCACAGACATATGTCCCATCTTTTCAGTTTTAGTCTGCAGTGACTCCCCCACCCCCGGCATGTTGACCTGTGGGCTGTGTTGGGTGATCCCATGTGTAAACGAAAGATCAAATTAGCATGCACCATTCATCTTGGAGGGGTTCTGCCCTCTGCAAAGTGGACCCCTCAGAGCTGGGCATTCATGGGAACAATCTGAGAACTGCCCGTTTACTTCTGGACGTCCTGGCCCATGAGAAACCCAGCCTAGGGACTTACCTTTGTAAAGTGGGGTCTCCCTGGATTTGTTAGAGATGTCAGGCTCTGCCCCTGCCTGGAGCAGGGACAGGAGGCAATCCAGGTGCTCTCTGCACGTAGCTAGGTATAATGCTGTCTCCTCCTGCAGTGTGCGCTGGTCAATGGTCCCTGGGTAGGCTGGGGGAGACCAGGAAATCTGTGCTGGAAGGTAACACTCTACCAACGCACGTGTTCTGACTTCCTCACAGTTCTAAGGATGGGCATGGAGCTGCTTTCTCTAAATTCTATTAAGCCCAGACTATCTTCATCTTGTACCCCATGACCAGCTTGGGTTCCTGGCTATAGACATGCAACTAGATGCCACTTCCTCTGGGAAGCCTTCCCAGGTTGAGTCCCTAGCTCTAAAGTGTCTATTTTTCCTTTGCCCTCTTAGTCACTGCTAGAATGGCCATGTCTCGTGTAATTTTTTCTCCAGGTGTGGTTGATGGGACCATTCAAGAGCCAGAGCAATACCTGCCTGTTGGTATTATTAATCCTAATCTGGCCTAATAGAAGGATGGAATCTGGAGATGAGACAGAACTAGCCCAGGGTCCCACAGTTGGTGGGAACAGCCTTGGCAGTGCACAGGCGGAGTTGTGCCTGAGCCTTTCCACACCAAATCAGCCCCTGGAACATTCTGGAACAAACCAGCAGTGGCCGTCCCAGAACTTAGCTCTTCCCTCGTTCTTTTTCTAGGAATTATGTTTTGCTGGCTGAAAGGCATGGAGAGATAGCAGCATGAGGCAGGGGCCGGAACAGGGAGAGGCTTGTCCACCTCACCCCTACCCCCAACCCCACCCCCACCACAACACAGTGATTTTAACTATGTCTGTGGAGACCATTACACAGCCTGCCCTCTTTACCAAGAGAGAGCCCTGTCCCCTGCTGACCCTTCAGAGGTTACCCCTCACCTTGCTGCAGGACTTTGAGGCAGCCCAGCTGGCCATAGTAGGCAGCTTCATGAAGTGGCAGCCAGCCCTCCTTGTTGGGTTCTGCAAGATTCTTCCCATCCTGGATCATGCCCTTCAAGGCTTCCTCATCCCCTTCCTTGATGGCCTTCAGCACGGGGTCCATAGCCCTGTGAGAGCAAGCAGCAACCAGTTCTCAGCTGTAGGCAGAGAGGCAGGGCCGGGTAGCCTGGGTCCTGAGAGCAAAGAGGACCTGCTGGAGGGCAGGAGCCAGTGTCTGCCCTGGGGTCTCTCCTTCTTGCATATTCAGCTTGTTCTGGGCCTAATGCTTGTCTTCCCCAGATCACTGGATGCAAGTGAATTAGGGTGGGAACCCAGCAGCCCTGAGACTTTTTGTGGCTGAAGCTAACGTCACGCCCAAACGGTTTCTACCAGGGAGACGCAGGCACAGAGTGCTAACCCTGGCTAACAACTGCAGAGGAATCTGCAGCAACTAGGGGCCTTCACAAAAGAGGGCCCTCTGATTTGTACCATGCACAGCTACCTACAGGGCTGAAGGCTTGCAAGAGCTCCCAAAGGCAAGGCCCTGCCAAGGTCCCTCCCTTCCCTGTTACCACTGCCTTCCTGTCTCCCCATCTCCCCCATCGAATCCATTATCCCTACTCCCAGCTGCTGCAAAATGACAATACTTGAAAGATTAATAAATTAGAATCCTTCACAGTTTAAAACTTCTAAATGTCAAAAGATTTCAGGGCCACAGTGGGGGGGGGGGCATCTTTGTTTGGGTCATTGAAGGCATTTTTTTTCATTTATCCATTTACTTACTCATCTGTTAGTTCTCTGCAATCTCTTTCCTTTTGTCCCCCTGCTACCAAGTCAGTAGGAACCATAACTGTCTAGGACCCTAGGATCAGGAGCTAAGGTGGGTTTAGGGGGAATCTCTAGGACCAGTCCCCAAACGCTCCCAACTGCTTCCTCCAGCGTGCAACACTTCCTCCTGCCTCTCAGCCTCGGGGTTATTAATAGCAGATACAGGGTGAAGCCAGATACCCAACAAGGACAAGAGATGACCAGCTAGATCCTGAAGGTCCATCAACACCGTCATAGCCACCTGCTTGAGAGCCACTCAGGAGCAACAGGACCAACCCCCATCAGTCTCAGGGAGGGCCCTAAGGGGTATGTGGCCACTGATGAAGTGGCGGGGAATGGGCTGGCTAGTCCTGTGGCCTCGGTGAGGGGAGGTTCTCACTAAGTAACACTTGCTGTCAGGACCCACTCCCCAGAGTGGGTCTCCTCGGCTGGGGTTCACAGGTACCGGGACCCTCAGTGTCACACACACTAGCAGCTTCCCCATGAGCCCAGAGGGAGAAGCTGCCGGGCATGTTAAACCACCAAGGACTAGAAGCAAGCTGCACAGGGCCTTGGAAGACAACTTGCAGGAAAGGGAGACTGGGGGGCAGGCCCTCCTATGTCAGACATACATAGGTAGACAGTTGTACTGAGATCAGAAATGAAACTTTCTTTTTTTGTCAACCCCAAAGCCCCAAGGACAGTGTAGTGCCTATAGGGCTTGGGGAGGCGAGAGTGAGAACTGGCCAGCTGTATCCTCCTCTCTGCCACACAGAAACGGGGTACCAGCAAAGGCCCTTCTTTTTTCTTTTAGATGCTTCTAGGGCCACTCCAAGTCAGAGCAAGGAGGGAGGTACAAATATCCCATTAGCTCCATACCCCAGGCAGTAAACCTCTGCTTTGGCCTCGGTTAATCGATTAGTTCTGGGCTTTGGCACCTGGCCCTTAAATGAAGTGTTGTGGGTGGAGATTTAGATGTGCACAGATGAACCCCTGGAAGTGGCATGGGGAGACACAAGACAGGGATGAATGGGAGTGAAAGCCAGCTCCTCGGCTCTCCCCACCCCCTCACACCAGCCCTTTGAAACTCTCCCTCCCCAGATTCAGAGTCACATGGAACTCCTCCAGCAACAGGGTCACAATCTCTGAGAATATCTGAGGGGTCAGTCCCAACCACAGCCTGAATGCCAGTCCTAGCGGGCATCAGGCTAGGGTCCCTGTGCCTCACTCAGTAGGAGCACTAGAATCTAGAATCTAGACACAGCAGGAAGGATCTAGGGCTGCAAACCTGCCCTTCTCCCTGCTGCCTGAGCTGGAGGTGTGAGCTGGGTGGTCTTGGGGCCAGGTGGGGGGTCACTTACGCCATCTGGGAGGTCTTGAAGAGGTTGCTGCTATACTTCTGCATGACCCCTTGGAACAGGCCCAGGGGTGTGCGGGCTGGTGGGCTCTCGGGAGATGAGGAGGACCTGGAAGGTGTGGAGCCAGAGTGAAACAGAGCGAAGTACTCTGCATAGGAGAAGCGGGTCATGCCGGAGCCAGTAAGGAGGATGGAGGGCGAGCTGGGAGAAAGAGTCTAAGTGACAGACAGACACAGGGCTCTGAACCAAAGCAGATGGCCGGGTCCTCTCTGTGTGCTGGACACAGCTGCTGTGTCTCTGGATTATTTTTGGCCCTTGGAGGAAGCCCTTGGAGATTTAAATGACCATATAAGACAACAATGAGGTTAACCTCACCCCCGCCCCCACCACCCCCCTCCCCAGCCAACCACAAGGGCGCAGATATGAAGCAAGGTGACATTCTTCACCAGGGAGGATGTGAGAAGCGGTGGGTCAGGGGCAGGCGTAGGGATGAAAAGCCATGGGGGAAATCTCAGTGGGGCTGGGGAAGAGATTCCTGGACAAGCTAGGGAATAGGGGAGCCACTCTGAGAAGCCAAGACATGTGGACCCTCCACCTCACCTTGCTGGCTTCATATAAGAAAGAGGACTGTGTACCCCATAGTCCTCTGGGGACCCAGTAGTCTGGAAGGTGGGTGTAGGGAAGGTCAGACAGGGACTTAGACCCAGATGCTGCCACTAGTGTGACCTGCAGACAAGCTCTTTCTCCATGTGTTTTACCTTTCCTACCTGTGTAGTGGAAAGAGAGCAGCCCCTGTCTCAAGAGCCAGTGTGAAATGCTTAGCTGTCTTGTGGAGCACAGTGTCCCTCAAAGGCTCATGCGTTGAAGGCTTGTCCCCAGTTCAGTAGCATTCTATAGTGTGCCTTGGGGAAGTGGCAGGGATCAAGAGGGCTCTGTTCTCATCCTTGGATTTTGACCCATTGACTAGTTCAGAATTGGATGTTGTGACAGGTAGCTTTAATTGTCAACTTGACCCAGTCTGGAATCAGCTGGGAAGAGAATCTCAATTCGATTGGCTAAAGTGGGTTGGCCTCTGAGCATGGCTGTAGGTGTCGTCTTAAGTCATACTGATCTATGAAGACCAGGTCTACTGTGGGTGGCACCAATACTTAGGCAAGAGGTCCTGAACTGTATGTATGAGTAGCGGAATCTAGCTGAGCACAAGCAAGCATGCAGGTGCATTCGTTTCTCTCTACTCTACACTGTCAGCCATTGTGATGTCACCAGATGGGCTCCTGCTGCTGTGATTTTCCCCCAGTGATGGACTAGAACCTGGGATTGTAAGCTGGAGTGAACCATTTTCCTACCAAGTTGCATTTTTACAGAGTATTTTTATCATATCAACAAGAGGATGGATGACACTGTAGGGAGGTGGTGGAAACAGAGGACATGCGACTCAGTTGTTGAAAGGAACAGGTCCTCTGCCCCTTTCCATCTCCTTCATTGCTTCCTGGCTACTATGAGCAAGCAGCCGCCTATGCCACAAATTTCCACAGCCATGGTATTCTGCTGTACCTTGGCCAACAACAATGGGCTACTGGTCACAGACTGAAGCCTCTGGACCCATGGGCCTGAATAAATCCTTTCTCCTTTAAGCCATGTCTCCCGAGGTTTCAGTGGGAAAAGAAAGCCAGCTTCCACAGAGAGAGGACTCAACTCAAGCCAGGGTTTCACTTTACTTTCTTCTACTGAGTCCCGATCTCACTCTACCAGAAGGCCTACCTGATGGAGATGGGGCATCCGGTCCACTCTGCTCCTGGCTGGGGATGTAGGGACAATAGACTCCACCCCTTATCATCTCCTAGTAGGTCAACCTAAATACCAAGCACTCTCTCCTTGCTGCCCAGACAGGGAGGCGGGGTGCTGTCTGTGGAGTCTAGGATTTAATTCTGAGGCTGTACCCTGTGGGGTGCAGGTGCTGTAAAGAGGACCTTGGGAAGGTAGGGCCTCAGACTCTGTGGCTCCCTCAGCAAAGCCAGGCTTGTGGTGCACAGTAGAGGCCCTCGAGAGAGAGAGAAGAGCAGGCGTGGTTCAAAGCAGGCTGAAGCCTGGCCACCCTTATCCTCCATGTCTCCGGTCTTCCTGACTCCCACCTCATTATGTCCTTCTCTACATATCTACAAGCTGTGTCAGGCATGGGTGCACCCAGTCAGTGCTTTCCTTCTGTTCTCATTAAGGCAGACATTAATATTAATTAATCTTGCTGCCTTTCATGGGTGAGCAAGACAAGAGTGGTCACTGCTCAGCATCCTATGTGGCAGGTGAACAGGGTTGAGGAGCAGACAGGCCCTAAGACTCCCCCATCCTCCAGGGCCTGATTTCTTCTTGCCTTCTAACCCTCCCTTCCACTCCATGACCCCCATATTGGTTTTAAGCCTTTAGATACGTGCAGACTCTTCCCCAACTTTGTGCCTCTGTTTCTTTACTTGCAAAGTAGGGTCAGGGCCAAACCAGGGGGTGGGAAGGTCTGCATCACTGCCTGTGTGGCTGAAGAAACTCAGTGTGATACACATCCAAGAGCTATTACCCAAGATAAGGATGTACACAGCCTGTCTTCGTATGCCCAATGCTCCCCTCTCTCTTGGCCAGCTGAAGCAGCTTCAGCCAGCCTATCTCTGCAGTCAGCAGGTCTGGGCTCTCTAGGAAGCCCTAGGGTTCCCAGTCCATGTGGCCTCTAGTCTTTACCTACCATTCAAATGTTTCAGCAAGACGATGCACACAGGTAAAAAAAAAAAAAAAAAAAAAAAAAAAAAAAAAAAAAAAAAAAAAAACGAATAAAAACATGTGAAGTGCTAACAGCAAGGATTGTAGGTAAGGCATTAAGGCTGATGTAACGCAAGGTCATGGTTGGGTTACAGGTCACCAGTGTGCAAGACAAATTTCTCAGAGCCCTTCCAAGCACTCTCCTGCCACCTTACAAGGCAGCAGGGCTGTGTCGTTCCCATTCTGGCAGAATGAGAAGGCAGATGTGATAGGTTCCAAAATGTGGTGGCTCTGGCTCTATCTATCCCAAGCCTGGTGTCAAGGACTGGAATTGCAGACCTCTGGGTCAAGTACCGTAGATCCTTAACTGCTCAGAGGCCACAGGTGCGTGACAAGGCCACACACCCACAGAGCTGCAGGGAGGGGTTGAGATCACAGCAAGAGAACTTGTTCCAGAGCACTGAACTTGGGTTGCATGACCTTGGTCTGGGGGTCAGCTGTGTGGCTGCTCACAGTACCCAAGCTCTGAGTCTCAGGCTGGATGGGAAGCCGAGGGACTTTTGTGCTTTCAAAGCAAAGTAGAAGGCCCCCACTTCCCCTCTGCTGGCTGCAGCAGGGGAATTCCCAGCAGAGCTAACCACTGGGCTGAGTCATCTGAGAGGAGCATGCTTCCGTGGGATGTGGCTACAGGTTGTGACCTAAGAGAGGTCCAGGTAGGGCTTGTCTGCTCCTTCTTGAAACACAGCAAGCCTCACTACTGGGCCTGCCCTGCGGGGTTCCCGTGCACCTTCAGCCTTTACCTTCTTCAGGCTGCAAACTGGGTGGGTGGTGGGTGGGTGGGTGGGGGTAGGATTTGCCAGGTGCCAGGATGGACCCAGCACAGGCTGTAATTTGACTAGAGGTATCTACAGCTGTGCATCCCATCCCAAGCAAGTTCAGGTTTATGGTTCCCTCCTTGGTCTTCTGAGAAGAGCAACCTTCAATAAAATGCAGGCATTTGAAGACTTTGAAGATCAGCTGAGTTGCCTCCATAGTAAACTCGGGCTCTCTTGGTCAGGGGTATATGGACCCAAGTTCCCCACTGGATAGGAGGCAAGGTATGACTCTTGGGAGCTGTCAGGCCCAGGCTTGGCAAGAGACTTCCAAAGAGTCCCCACTTTGTCCCTTCACCTGCTTGTGGGGAGATGGCCTTGAAAAGAGACCTCATGTTTCATAGGGGGGGATCCTCCTATGGTTTCCTTTTGTAAGACCCTGCACTCCATTTTAAAGATGATGACAAAGTACTTTCCCAAAGTGTGTTCTTGGCTTCGAAGTGTTTATTTGCCTAAAAATATCCATTAGGTACCTACAGTAATAAAGGCACCGAAGCACAAGTGAACAATGTCCCCTAGTCCCCAAGAAGTCCTGTCCCTGGGAAGCTCTCAGGAGCCTATCCTAGCCTGACACAGAAGCTGCTCAGTGAAGCTGAGGTAGTCATGAGGTTGGAGCCCCAGGGACTCCTTGACTAGGGAACAGGGGGAGTGAAAGCAGGCTGCAGAGTGGAGAGAAGCCTCCATCTTTCTTCCCTGGGTTTGTACTAGAAACTACATGGGGGCAAGGAGATCTGAGGGTGTGCAACAGAGTTCTTGCCAAGCAGGGGTTAGATTCCATCCCCAGCACCAAATGAGAAGGAGGGGAGGGGGAGGAGGAGGAGGAGGAGGAGGAGGAGGAGGA
>JADRCD010208128.1:18653-35099 GCA_019843815.1 Montemys delectorum | reverse complement strand
ACTTCTCTGCCCAGTAGCCAAGCCTGGTTAACCCACTTCAAGTCGAAACCTCACCACATCCTTCAAAGTTGCAATGTGATCTATGCCATCAGTTCCTCCATCCGATTGTCTCATTGGTTGTTCTTTCCAGGCAAGGATCGGCTTCCTTGCCAATCCACTGGTGAGCTCAACATTCTCTACCTGGACAGGCATCTGCACCTGTTTCCCCTGCTTTGTAGTCCCTCTTCTTTCCCTGTCTCTACAATTTCAACAGCCTTGCTCAAGATCTCTTCCTAGGTAGGACTGTCTGTGACCAGGAAACAGCACACATAGTGGCTGCACTTTCTACTTCGTTTCCTTGATTTATTCTTCCACATGTTGAGATCACCACCTGGCTTGGAGTTTCACTCTCTTCTTTGTGCTTAAATCTTTTTCTTCTTAGCTTATAAGCTTTAGAAGGTCAGGGGTGTCTGGTACACTTAATGCTGTATTTCCATGGCTAAGACATGGAAGAACTAATGCATGACTCAGGATTGTTAGGCTGGTTAACATTTTATGATTCTCTGAGCCATTCTGATTTTTCTAATATAAAATAATTCCTGGGATCTTGGTTTATGCTATTTGATTGATTGATTGATTGCCAATACTTTATTGCCAGTGGAGGTGTTAACAAATAAGGTGACTTTTAAGTTGAGTTTTATATTGAAAGGAAATACATTTCGTCACAAACTTTAAAAAAGAGTAAGTCATAAGATGTAAACATTAAGATGGCAAAGGTTTCCACCAATAATAGTTCTGAGATTGTCTGTCCGGGCACTCAGAACACACAGGATGCTGGACGCCTGTCTATATCTTTCCTGCCATCCTTATGGATCCAGAGTGATCTGGAGGTGATGATTTGCCCTGATTTTTGGAGAAGAGTTTGAGTTTTATAAAACCTGTTACTCTAGTCACATGGTCCTTCCAGTTTCCTTCAACAGAAGCCACTGGGATGAATCACAAGGATAAGAACATTACCATGGTGATATATCTGCAGATTCCTTTGTTATCCCCGTTTCGTTTGCAACAAAATGACTCTTTTTCAAAATATTTCACTTATGTAGTGTCTGTGTCTGTAGAGGGTGGTTCTAGCTTGCTATTAGAGGCCAGAAGATAAGGTGCAGGAATTAATTCATTCCTTCTCCCATGTAGATTCTAGGGATCAAACACTGGTCGGAAAGCTTGACAGTGGATACCTTACACAGAGTAACCTCATCCGCTCCAGGAGCATCGTCTAATGGCATAACTTTCTAAGCTGCACTCTGAAAGAAAAGAACTATCCAGGTGATATTTATGGGATTTCTTTTATGGAAGTGCTCGACCACCAAAAACAATTTGGGGAAGGCTAGCTAAAACAGGCTAAATAGACTGTCAATTAGAAACACCTATTGTGTATTTTCTCTAACAACCCACATTGTAAGTCTTCAGTAGAGAAACCGTGCATTTTGGGTTTTCTAAACTGACTTCGCTACAGAATCTGCTTCAAAGACACAGACCTCAAGTTGAAGTGAGCATGTTTTGGAAATCCCACTGTACTTTAGAAAGATTTTCTTTGATTTTCATTTGACCCGGTTAGCTTTGTTTTTACACATAAAGCAAATGAAGGTTTAGTATTAGAACAGGACATCCTCATGGGTTACAGAGGAAAAGACTGAGCTGAAGTTAAGCCTCTCTCCTGCTTCCAATTTTAATTTTCATTCCATTGTACCATAATGCCATCTGGATTACCTCCCTGGGCTTGTTGTATGTCCTTTCTCTTTCTGCTCATTTGTAACACAGTGTGACTTATTTAGTGATTGAAAGAAATGACATTTATTTCTTACTGTCCTGAGGGTTGGGAAGTTCAGTAATAATTGGCTAGCATCGAATAAAGGCCTTTCTGTCATTTCATAACATGGAGGATGTCCCATGGTGAATGAACATTAGAGAGCAAGAAGACATGGAGGAGAGACAGCCCACTTTCAGAGCAATACCCTTCCACCAGTGACTTACTCACCACGAGATAATGACAATAACCCACCCATTGGGGTGCAGCTCTCAGGAGAGTCCCATTTCCAGATGGGACAGTCACAGTTGTAGTTAAACTTCAGCAGGAACTTTGTAGGGATGTTCAAACCACAATACCATATCAAATCACCACAAACTGGATTGCTTAAGCAAAGAAAACAATAACAAAATTATTTTCTCAGGCTCTGAGAGAATCTTTTTTTCCTCTTTCCTTGCTTCTGGTGAGTGAGTAATTCTGGATGTTCTTGAATCTCTCTCTCTCTTTCTCTGTCTCTCTTTCTCTCATGTGTATGTGTCTGTCTATTTCTCTGTCCTTGTCTCTCTGTATCTCTCTGTCTCTGCCCCCTCTGTCTCTGTCTGTCTCTGTCTGTCTCTGTCTCTCTGTCTCTGTCTCTGTCTCTCTGTCTGTCTCTCTGTTTCTCTGTCTCTCTCTCTCTGTCTCTCTCTGTCTCTCTGTCTCTGTCTCTGTCTCTCTCTCTCTCTCTCTCTCTCTCTCTCTCTCTCTCCTATTTCCTTCTTTCTTTCTGTCTTGATAGGGACTTTACCCAGGATAAATAATATTCTACTGCTAAGTTCTATACTTTAGCCACATTTTTCTACTTTAGCCAAATTATTTTGATGCAATCCTAACTTAATTGTTAAAAATTATAAAGATTTTTGATATTGGCCAGATAGTAGTTAAATAAAGCAAAAATATTTCTAAGCATTCTAGATTGATGGTACAGTCATGTTAACAGTTACCTTTATTGGGTGTTTTCTGTGTGCTATTCAGACTTTTATATTTTGTGCTTTTTTAACTTTATCAAAATATTTCTCACAGCAGTTTTGTGAAGGAAATATTTTAGTATTCTCAGTTTATTACTAGAGAGAATGTCAAATAACATACAGATAGATAATAAAATACAAATTTGAATCTGAACCTTTGAATTTACTCTCTTGGTGACAGCTGATTCAGAATGAAGAGCCACATCTCTGCTCTGCCTTAGTGTATCTACAGGATCTGTCTGTAGGATTCACAGCTGAAAAATCCAACAATCACAGGTTAGGACTGCGCAAAGACTGACCCTTCCACTGGTCTCTGCCAATGGAAAGTGCTCACATTTATTGTTCCATTTGTGTCTAAGAAGTGCTTTGGTAGCATTTTTGGTAGAAGAAACCAACATATGATTGTATAAGTGACTGTGATCAAGGAAAGGAACAAATAGCTATAATTACCTCTTTTTTTTTTTCTGTGTAGCCCTGGCTGTCCTGGAACTCACTCTGTAGACCAGGCTGGCCTCGAACTCAGAAATCCACCTGCCTCTGCCGCCCAAGTGCTGGGATTAAAGGCATGAGCCACCACTACCCAGCAAATTACTTCTTTTTTTAATCCTCCTTGTCTGTCTTCCCTTTCCTTCTTCTTGTCACCAGTGTCTGCAAATCATGAATCACCTGTACTCCACTCTCATCCATCAGTGGTCCTCTCAACCGCACATGTGGGTGAAGTGTGTGAATATAAATACTTCTATTTGGACACAGTAGGTCAAAGCAAGGCCATTACTGCAATACCAAAGAATAGTGAGTGAAAGGCATTTGTAGTAATAACACTATGTATCATCACATGTGGCTTAAGGCAGACTCTCACTCAGCTTTTCATGTGTTTATGAAGTTGTGATTCATATTAAAAAAGTAACTTACTTTTGTCAAGCTCAAAACTTCTGCAGCTGATGTTTTATTTATCTTAACTCTTTTTTTCCAAATATTTATTTATTTGTTTGTTTGTGTATGGTCTTTCTATGTTGTTCTGACTAGCCTGGAACTTTCTATGCAGACCAGGCTGGCTTTGAACACACAGAGATTCATTTACCTTTGGTTCTAGAGTGCTAAGATTAAAGGTATATGCCACCATGTCTAGCTTTTCTACACATCGAAATCTCCAGATAACAAACTGTACATGTGTGCCATAATTTACAGGTAACATACTGTGCACATGTTCTCTTCTGTAATGTGTGAAGTGGAATGTTTTGTCAGGAAGCTACACGTGCACCTAACAATGTGGGCCCATCTGTTACACCAATGGAGGGCTGGTAATCAAAACCATTTGGTGCTGAAATCAATTGATGAGTAAAATCATTTCAGAATGCTCATTTATGTCGGCCACTTGAGAATGGCATGTGTGTGTCTCAAAACCAGAATAGCTTCATATATTTAAGCAGATGGTGCCTTTTCCGAGATGGCTGAAGGCAGGACTAAGGAGGACCTGAGGTTGGGCCAAGTCTTCTCTGTGCCTCCTGCCTCAGAGCCGTGCTGTCATCTTGCAGAAGAAACTACATGCCAAACAATCCTATTCCTTTTCTAGGCCATCTTCCCAAGAGGCTGAGATGCCACAGGGGACTTGCCTTTCTTACACATTCCCCGCCACATAAGCTTGTTGTGAGTAAGGCTGGAACTCCTAAGTTGTGTAACTTGGAAATTAACTTTTGTTTTTTAATTCAACACAGCATCTTCTTCGTGTACTTAGGCGAGAAAAGGCCTTTGGAACTTTCTCAGATTATTTCCTTTTCCTTATCTGAGTCTACTAGACTTCCATGGAAGTCTTCAAGACACATCATACCCATTGGTACCAAAAATCTGCAGTGACAGTTTTTGATGATTCTCAGGATTTTTGTTTTAGGGTTTTAGGTTACATGAATCCTTTGGATACCTTTAATGAAGCTATTAGAAAGTTGTTACCATACTGCACTTCTGTGTTGGTAGAGTTTAATCCCAATGCTGCTGGCAGCTGTTCTCACAGCTCCTGTGAGAAGCTCCGTGAGTGTAGAGCCAGCTTGGGGAAGGAAGGAGAGTGAAGGGGACAGGGAAGAGGAAAGTGACAGGCTGAAGATGACCTAAAAGATTTAATAGACCCATTCCACATGAGGCTGTATATCCAGCCATTTCTGAACTTCTTTATGAAAAGAGCAAAACAAAGCCAAAATCAAACAAACAGAAACCTGCATTATTTCTCATTTGCATTCATTCAGTTTGAGACTGACTTCTCTCCTTTTTTTGACACATTTTATATAAACACTATATAAAAGTCCTTGTGTGCACTTATAATACACTAGAAGTGAGTGAGATAGAGCCACGAGTGAAGCCTGCTTTGCTTAAGCTGTCTCAGTACATTAGATGTTTGATCTGCACTTGAATCTCTAATACCTTGATCAATTAGTATTGTCAGCCATAAATGCAGAAGCCAAAGGATCAGCGTAGTCAGGATAATATTCCCCTTTGAATAACAAAGTGTAAATCTGAGATGGATGAAAGAGTGTGTTTAAGCTTGTATTTGTATGTATGTATGTGTGTAAGTTCACATACAGTCTGTCAATATCTATGGGTTATGGATCCCTTATTCAACCAACAGCATACTATTGAAAACAATTTTTAGAAGTCCATCTGTATTAATCTGTTCAAGTTTTCCTGTCACTGTTCCTAAACAAGCCATTATAACAAGTAGATGCATAGTATCCATTTTGTAATGCTAGGGACCAATGTATATAAGGGTGTACCCCACATCTGAACTTTAATTCCAGCCAAATGTAGCATTTACATTATCTTAGGAATTATAAAACCCTACAGATGATGGTAAGTATACAGAAAATTCTACACAGGTGAATACCACATCATTTTTTCTAATCAAAACTTAAATATTCTTGAATGTTTGCACTTGCGGGATGTCCCAGTGGACACTAAGAGATGACTGAATATTCATATGTATGGTGTATGTATGTGTATACAGTGCAAGTTTATTTAGTAATGTGAAACAAAACTGGTTGATTAGTGGTGAGAAGAATTGAACTCGGCTTCCTAGTTTGAGTCAATGTGAAGTTTCCCACAAGTTAGAAGTCGTTGCCTTACTTGTGGCAGGAAAGTCAACGGTTTTCCTTTCTCCAGTTTCTTTTGAAAAGGGGGCTTACCATGTTGTCCAGGTTAATCCTGAACTTTCTATCTTCTTGCTTTCTTAGTTGAGATTACAGGTATTTACCACTGCCCTTAGAATTAACTCTTAATTAAAAGATGGATTGACTTATGAATTCTGAGAAAACCTTCTGCTTTCACCACAGAAGAGTGATCTGAAAGAAGACATCAATAGGATGTTCTAAATGGCTAGAAATAAGTGGAAGATGGAAGTAGAAAATTAAATTTAAAACATCTTTTTCTGTGTTTAGTACTTTCAAGGGAAATTCATGGGCTTTAAAACACATTACCCACTGCAATGTTCTATGGCTGTATAGTTCCTTTGAGACAAATGAATTTGCTGTAAAAAAAAAAAAACAAACCAAAAAACAAGTGGAATGACACTACTGTGGAAAATCATATAGCAGACAGTTATCTCCACTTCCTTCTCATTGCTTGGAGTAAGCAAAGTCTGTTTTAGTGGCTTAACATTATCTGTAAGGTGAGACTACCAAGCATCCAGAGACCATTGTTTACCTGAGAAGCCTTCTTCCTCACTCATGGCTGGCTTTCCCATAAGACAATCTGCTGCCAGTTTCTCAGGCATATTATGCTAGTCTAGTCAGCATTCCAGCTTTTGAACAAGGTATCCCTCTTGTTGGAACCACATTCCCAGTCCTTACTCGCCTGACGAGCATCAAATATTGTATTGACTATAGGTATCTTTTGGGTGAGGTACCTTAATCATCTTGATCGGGAATAGCCATCTTGCCCCCAGGCTTTTGTAACTTGTAGTTTTCTTTTTCTCCTTCAGTGCCTTGCTCAGCCATCATCAGAACAGCTTTTGCTAGTAGAAGGAAGATAACACAGCGACCTACAACAGGACAATATTCAGAGAATGAGAGAGTTTGGAGTAATCAGTCGTAAATTAGATGTCTTCATTAAACTCCTCCCATCAGAGCTTGGGGAGCTATGGAAAAAGATGAGGCAGAAAGATTTTAAGAGACAAGGGTGATGTATGACTCCAAGGATACAGAGTCCTTGAGACATATGAACTCACAGAGACCGTCAGCACACACTGGGCCTCCAGAGTTCCCAGCACTAACCAAGAAGCTGTCTGTAATTGATAACCTTTGCAAAGGAAAATTCATTTTCTCCAGTGGATTCTCTCTCATTGCTCTGAATTTATTAACCAGAGTTAGGGTAGGTCCATGTCCTGGAGTAGTTTTCCAACACAAAACAAAATAAAGTGATATTTTTGTAGACTTTTTGTCTCATATTGCTTTATTCAGGCTTTTTGTTTTGATTTTATTGATCTTTTGTTTGTGTGTTTTGGTTTCTCTTTTTGTGGAGTGTGTGTGTGTGTGTGTGTGTATTTCTTGTTATTTTTGCTGTTTGGTTTTTAAAAGAGAGACAAAAAAGGTTGCAGAGTTGAGCGTATGTGGGGGATGTGATAATGATCTGACAAGTTGGGGAGGAGAAGATTCTGAATGGAATATAATGTATAAAAATATTTTTCAATGAATAGGTGATTAGATATAGATTACACTTCATGTAATACCCATTGGAAAAAAAATGGCAAGTTTTGCTTTGGGGAATAGTTCAAGTACTTACATCTTTAAGCTTTTCGATCAAACTGCTTGAGTTAAACATTAACTCAATCTTTTATTGTTTTGTTTTGTTTCATTTAATTTTTTGAGGTAGAGAACACAAGCACACCTGTATCTAGACCATCTGTCACATTTGGCTTTCCTCTCTTGTTGTGTGGGTCAGCTGCTGCGAAGGGGAAAGGTGTCAGGGTCTTAACATTTGGAATTTACCGCTTTGGTCTACTTTCTGAAACATGGTCTTCCTATAATATGTAGCTTAGATTACTATACAACTCACAGTGCACACTGCTCATTCTCCTCAGTGCTGGGATCATAGACAAGTGACACCAAAGCCTGCTCAAGTTTGGACCTTTATAATACTCTGATCAGTGTGTTTACCTGCTTCTGACCTAGTCCAAAGGATGTCTTGGGGATGAATGGATATAATACAGTTTTGGTAAGTTGTAGTCCTTCTACAACCTAAAGTTCTCAAATACAACCACCAAACATTTCTTTACTTTTATCCTCAGAGCTCCCAGGGACTTAACCACCAACCAAAGAGTATACATGGTGGGACTCATGGCTCCAGCTGCACATGTAGCAGAGGATGGCCTAATGGGTCATCAATGGGAGGAGAGGCTGTTGGTCCTGTGCAGGGTCTATGCCCCAGTGTAGGGGGGAATGCCAGAGCCAGGAAGTAGGAGAGGGTAGGTTGGTGAGCAGGGGGAGGGGGAAGGGAACAGGTTTTTTTTTTGTTTTTTTTTTTGTTTTTTTTTTTTGTTTTTGTTTTGAGGGAAAACCGGGAAAGGAGATATCATTTGAAATGTAAATAAAGAAAATATATAATAAAAAAATAATAAAAAAGAATTAATTAGGTAGAACCAGCCGACAGAGTAGTGGCTCCACCTTTCCTTGCCAGCCAGAAATGCTCAGTGAAACCAGCTACTTTATTGTGGCTACATAACAAGAGTCCTTTGCAATGAGTGGGATGTATTCGATGAGCTGCAGCCTTTGTGGAAAGGGACAACTTAAACTTAGCAAGAACAACTCTCCCAGGTATATTCTCTCCAAACTGTAGGTCAATGTTTTTTTTTCATGGGCTGTGCCTTTACAAAATCAAATTGACACATACATGCTTAGATTTAATATAGGATTCCTTAGTGTGAGTTACTTTATCTGTTTTTCTCCAAAATAAAAGTTTCTATAAGTTATTGGAAGTTCTCTTCAGACATGAACACAGAGAGTTCGTACGTATCATAAAGTAAATTTCCCTGTGAGCCAAGAGAATTGGTGGGTTTTTTTCCTTCAAGGAGTTTAAGATGAACCAACATCA
Organism: Montemys delectorum; assembly: GCA_019843815.1. NCBI lineage: Eukaryota > Metazoa > Chordata > Mammalia > Rodentia > Muridae > Montemys > Montemys delectorum. Next base: position 26,237 of record JADRCD010208128.1, on the reverse strand, counting down.
AGTTGACTGATCAGGCACCAGATTAAACTTTAACAAAACCAATGCTCATTTTGACCTTTAACCCGTGCTTGGTGGCCACAGTGAACACTTTAATCTATTTGTCTCCGCAAACAGTTTCAGGCATTTGCTTTTAGCAAAAACAACCCAGATATTTTAGTGGACAAGGAGGTCAGTGCCAATCAACCCACCATTTTGAGTCAGTTTCCCACTCCTTTTTGGACAGGGTTGCTGTTGCTGTTAGCTCCAGGATCTGAAACAAACATTCCATTTTGCTAGTATTGTGAAGTATGGCGCTGGGACTCCAGCTTTCTTTCTTTGTTCCTAGAAATGTTTTATTGGCCTACGGTGATTTTTTTTACTCACCTTTTTAGAATGAGACAGATCATTTTCAACCTTGACAAACACAAACTTCATATATGGAAGTTTCTCAAGCATGGGATGGCATTCTCACTTGCTTTACTTAGGCAAGGGAAAAAAATATAGATTTATGTTTTGGGGTTGTTTGTATAAGTGATCTAAATGTAAATTGGAGAAAAACTTACTGAAATTTGGCCAAACATCATGAGAAGAGTGTGAGAATAAGGGAGACTCCAAGGTAAAATACTTATGTCAAAGAACTTGCAATGCTAGAGAAATGGAGTTAAGCAGTTTCATAATATAAATTTAACATATCCAAAAGATTCTGAAATGGTGGTGGTGTTTCACTATTCCTTCCTCATAAAGTTACCATCCTGCATAGGAATCAGACAAAATCAGTTGAAGGATGGTGAGATGGATGGAAATTGTGGTCAGTGGAGTAGACAAGTGTATACCTCAGCTGGTTACAAGTGATTTAGGCATCCCGATATAATCTTAGAGCATCTTAGCGACTGCCCCTAGAAAGCTCTGGAATAGGGACTTGAAATCCTCATCTGGCAGATGACCAACACATCTGGTGAAGGTTTCAGCTAAATCTATAGAGCCTGCAGGTGAGTGAGGAGTCAGTAACTCAGGAAAGGTGACCTTAGGCCAAAGGTTTCTAGAACACAGGAGGCTTACTGAACAAGCAATCCTCTTGGGTGATCATTTCCTGCCCTAAGATCTTGGAGATGCGCAGGAATCTATTGATTTCTTCCTTGTACTCATCAGAGTTAGATTGTCACTGGTTGGTTGATTGGTTGTCAACAGCTCCTTGGGAGAGGGAAATCTAGTTCTTTGCTTAACAGTTACCTAAGAGATAGATAGCCTGGGAAGTTCTGATGAATCACCCTTCTAATAATAGTGTGGGTCTGTAGTTCATGAAACTGAAGAATACTGCATTTAAAGAAAAGGTATTCTATCTATCTATAAATCTATCTATCTATCTATCTATCTATCTATCTATCTATCTATCTTCTATGTATCTATCAATCATCTATCTGTATCTGTGTCTATATCTATATTATCTATATCTCTATCCCTATCTTCTATCTATCTATCTATCTATCTATCTATCTATCTATCTATCTATCTATCACAGCTAAAAGTATTAGAAAGCTCAGAAAAATTATCAGGACAAATGGACACTTACCAGAGAATTTTCTGTTTACACGAGGCTCATCTCCAGATCTCTGTTTGGTGAGTCCTGGATCTTAGCCTGACACGTCCATCCCTTTGCCAACTCTGCTTCAGGCTTATGCCACTGCTCTTTCTCCTGCACTTCGTGGCTTGACACTAGCACTTGTCACTGCTTCTGGAGCAACCTTCAGCACGCTCCTTCCCCTGTCATTAACACCTTCCTTTGTGTATCCCTCTTGTATAGCATAGGCCCTGCTACCTGTCTTCACTATGAACTCGAATCTCTCTGTGTATCTGACCTTATTCACAAATTGCTTCATTGCCTTCTCTTCAAGTCTCCATTTCCTGTCCTCAACCAAGTTCTTTTTTTCATATATATAAAGAAACATTTTATTAGCCACATATTTATTGTACAAAGTGTTGGGTTTCACAATGACAAATTCACTCAATTACATCATATACTTTGACTATACTTAAAATACCTATACTTACATATCTCTCCTCTCTCCCTTTCATTCTTTTCTCTTCCTAAATGATACTTTCAGGTCATAAATGTTTTTCTACTTTCTACGTTCATGCTGTTTATAATTTCCCTAGGAGATAAAATGTGATTTTGTTTCTTTCTGAATTTGGTTTTCTATGGTGATCTTTAGTTCCATTTGTTTTCTTGAAAATAGCATGATTTGACTTAGCATTTTTGTTAGTTTGCTTGTTTATTTATTTATTTATTATTAATAAAGTAACATTTTGACACAAAGTCTTGCCACCTGGCCCAGTCTGCCCCAGAACTTGTGACTTTCTCCCAGCCTCTGCCTTCTGAGTGTTGAGACTATAGGTGTGTACCAGCAAGTTTGTCCTTCTGTATGGCTGAATAAAAGAAATGGAAAACCATTTTAATATAACTTTAAATCAGCAAAGTCTATAGTTTAAAAGCAAGGAAATGAAAAGTGCCATAGATGGGCCTCAAAGCTGAATCCATAGTGACTGTAAAAGCCAGGAAAGAAATTCTGCTCAGGCACAGGAAAAAAAGATATTTAAATAGGAAGTCACAGTTTGTACCCTTCCATAGACTCAATCATTCCCAACACAAATGCTTTCAGAAGAGAACAAAGCAAACCAGGAATTAAAAACATAAAGTAACTAACAGAAGAAATTCAAGCTGCATGAAGATGTGAGTTTTGATTTTTTGGATAGTAAATTATAGCTGAGCACTCAGAAAACTGAGGCAGGGAAATCATGAGTTCAAGGCTAGCCTGGGATACACAGAGTGAACTCCAGGCCAATTGAGTTATCTAAAAAAGAAAGAAGTCAAATAAACAAATAAAACAGAGTCTAAGGTTAGAAGAGTTTACTGACCTAAGAAACAGTGCCAGTCTTACTCTGTAGGGAAGTGTTGTGTAGGAATGACATTTCCCTATGTACACAACCGATTAAGCATAGCACCTATATGCCCTGCTGGGAAATGCTACCATAAAAATTTAAACAGACTCCGGATCCAGGTGTTCGAGGGGAGATGCAGTGTGATTGTAAGTTCAAGGTCAGACTGTACCAAAAATAATAAAAGACTTGAATCAAATAATGATTTTACATTAAGGAAGGATAACATATAAAGCAAAAATATTATTGATAAATGATAATATATAATTGTTATTAAAATTATCATATACACAGTAAGAGACATTTTATTTTTTTCCTTGACTCTAATTTAAATGAAGCAGGTCCTATAGTATTAGTCTCAAATAATCTTATATAAATAAAAATATATAATATATAATTATACATAATATATATTGTTACCCTTTTTAAAAGCAGCATAATTTAAAAATTATTTTTTGAGAAATTCATATACACACATAAACATGCATGTGTACACACACACAGACACACACATAGATGCATATACAGACACACACACACACATGCATGATACCCCCACTTTGATCACATCCCTAATGTCCTCTCTTATCCATCTCCACTCCTGCCAAATCCCTTATTCTTCCCATCAAGTAAGTACCCCTCCTATTTTGATGTCTGATTTGTTTGTACCCCCCTGCACTTAATTAGATTTTCTTGACTGAGAGTGGCCAATTATTTGTCATGGAGTAATAAATAAATAAATAAATAATAAATAAAGTAATCAAATAAATAAACAATCAAATAAATAGTGGAGAATTTTTTATTTGGTCCAATATATACCACTGAACAATATGACTCATCCTTTGCCTCTTCTGGCAACCATAACAGCCTAGAATTCTTTAGGGATGACTGGATCCTCATGAGACCCTCCCCTTTCTATGACATAATGTTGATTGACCCAGTCCTGTACAAGCCTTGTGCATCTTGTCACAGCTGCGATGAGCTCCTAGGTGCATGTGCCCTGATAAGTCTGGAAATCAGTGTTTCCTTAAAGTCACCTTCCATCTCTGACTCTTCATATTTTCAAATTTACTTTATTTATTTTACTTTTAAACAGAAAAACCAATAATATATCTCATGAACACACAAAATTACTTAACAAAAGTCTAACAATTAGAATCTAGTAAAAAAAGGGACAACAAATGCATTGTGGCCATGGGAGGGTGAGCAGAACAACAAGAGCAGGTTTGATAATTGCAATGATCAGTGTGATATTCTGTTGAGCCACTAGAAATAATAATAATAAAACCAATATAAGGAATAGATGTAGCAAAGGAGTTTGGCCATATTCAACTTACCAAGGAAAATGTCATCTAGATTTAGAATAGAATGTATGGCACCAAATTGTTAAGGTTACATATAAAAATTATACAGTCAACACAGACAGTGTGGGACTCAATACTAAGTCATTCACTGTAATCCATAACCAATACAATAAGTGCTTTTACAAAGACATGGATATTAGAATGAAAGGAAAGCCAGTTAGCCAGATAGCTTGGTCGGTAACGATGCTTGCTGCCTCCACCGTTGGATTACCTAGATCAGAGTTGGATTACTTAGATCTACATGGTAGGAGAAAGCTGAGTCTACTGGGTTGTCCTCTGATCTGCCTCATCACACTGTGGCATGCGCTCATGCACACACATGCACATACACATGCACATAACCAATCATATACATACATACATAACACACATACACACATACATACATACATACATACATACATACGTACATACGTACAATGAATAAATGCCATGTACAAAAGGGTAAAGAATGTTTGGAAGTTTATGGTATATGTAGAAAGTCCCAAGTTTTGTATAAAAACTAATGTAAAACTGAATCTGCTAAGTGAGCTCAGTAACATGCAGGTTACAGACATATAAAAAGTTACTCAGGTATATACATTAACAACAAATATTTGATTGTAGAACTAACTAGTAGGTATCATAAATTTGGCATAGAAAAACTAAAAATACTAAAGGTTAAATTTAATAAAAGATACAAGTCAGGTAAAGAAACCAAATCAATGTGTGGAGATATAGCTTAATAACTCCCGAGATAAAAGACTGTTCAGCTTTCCCAAAGTGATGCGACTTCAATGTGCTATTTGTACAAATACCATTAACATTTTCCTTTTGTGGGGTATAAATCAATAACATATATATATATATATATATATATATATATATACACAATTTATTAGGAAATGAAATTTTGTAAGGAAAAAACATGGAGTTAGAGACAGTATTTAATACCCAGACTATAAAATTATAACTACATAATATGTTTAAGGAAATACTTATGTTTCTGGACCCAGTAGATTTCAGAATTTAAACCTCACATATATGTTCAAATAAAACTTTGCAACCAGTCAAAATAATGACTTGATAATAAGAGTCCTCTTAGGAAAGGTGCCATGGTAACTAAATACGTGTAAAAGTGTTGTAATTTCATCTTCTACCTCACATGGCATATCTGAATTAACTCAAAAGAGATGATAATTCAAAATATAGAGCCTAAACTAGAAATGAAATGAAATCCTCACAGAAAAGAGTCCGGATGCAAAAATGTTTGAGGGCACTCACATTTTCTAAGATGGATTTCATATAAATGTAAAATTAAGTTTATTCTAGTACCCAAGGCCTAGCCCAAGGCATTTCGAGCTTTAGACAAGCACACTTCCCCTGAGCAGCATCCCAAACCACAAATTAGAACATTTTCACAAATTAGAACATTTTCTCTGTAAGGAGGAGTTTTTGAAGATGGTAAAATGAGCCATCAGCTATGAGCTAACCTTTGCTACAAGCTAACCTTTGCAAAGCACACATCCTCTCTAGCTGTATCAGACAATAAATTACAAAATACACAGAAGACCGGAGTGGTAGCTACGATTCAGGAATAGAACTGTGCGTGAAAAGAATGTTTGACAGTATGTGTAATTAGAATGGCTAAAAGAAGTGAAATTGAATTTATTAGTTATTTGTCAGAATTTAACTTTGTTAGCAGGACCATGAAATAATATAACAATTTGATAGTTACATCAAATTGCAAATATTTATTTAATTATCCACACTAACAATTCTTTAAATACTCATGAAATGGAAAGGAGAACACATGTCTACAGGTACAGTGACTTTGATCTGAGAGTTCATGAAACTCTAAGATACAATGCAAAGGCATGAACTTGTATCATTCAGAGCAATACAGATGGATCTCAACAGCTTCGTCCTAAGTACTGAATTCCAGACATGACACATTGCATAATGCTACAAACCTGTTAACGCAAACTCTAAAGAGAGAAACTGTGGCCATAAAGATTTAAGGAGTATGAAGATGCTCAAGGGCACAGGGTGGTGACAAGTTCTTTATCCCGACAATGGTTATGATAACAGTCAAATTCTATTGTGTAAAGTCCCAAAACTCATAAGATTGTGCTTTTTATAATTGATGAGTTTTTATTATATACAAGTTATACTTCAAAAATTTATTGACAAACTAGCTGAAAGTCTTTCATTCAGTATGACTGTCTGCAGCCTCTGTGGGACTCACTGCCACCTACTGGCATGATTATGTAATATTTGCAGCAATCTGCTCAGGATAATGGGAGCAGCTAACAGTCATTAAACACTTGCTGTGTGTAGGTACTGTTCTGAGTACCTTCACAGCTTTTCCTGATTTGATCTTCCCATCAACCCTGAGAAGGTTCATAATACCATCTCCATATGACGAAGACTGTCTTAGGGTTTCTATTGCTGTGAAACACCACGGTCAAAAACAAGTTAGGAAGAAAAGGGTTAATTTGGCTTACACTTACGGATCACAGTCCATCGCTGAAGGGAGTCAGGATAGGAACTCAAACAGGGCTGGAACCTATGGCAAGAGCTGATGCAGAGGTCATAGAGGGGTGCTGCTTACTGGCTTTCTTTATGTGCTTGCTCAGCCTGCTTTCTTAAAGAATCCAGAACCACAAACCCAGGGATGGCACTCCCCCACAGTGGGATGGGCCCTCCCCCATTGACTGCTGATTGAGAAAAAACCTTACAGTTGCATCTCATGGAGGCATTTCCTCACCTGAGGCTCCTTCCTCTCTGATAACTCTAGCTTGTCTCAGGTTGACACACAAAGCCAGCCAGTTTAAAGAGAAAACTGACCCTCAATATTCATTAACAGTGCAAAGTAGTAAATTTACAGGCAGCCTGACTCTAGAGTTCAGAGAGCACTAAAGGTTGGGTGATTTCCTGAAGCTTATCTGACATCAGACAAGATGTTTTACAAACCCTAACACTACTGAACAGACCAGTCATTGCTTTACTGAAGCTTTGCCAGTAGTAACATGTCTCTTGCAATCTAAAGCCAATAAACTGCTTGCTAATTGTAACTTTGTATCGCCTTAAGTCAAAAATACTTCTTGCAGAAATCTCTAAATCTGCTAGGATATCTAGCATGACAAGTCCATGTTTAGAGTGTTAATATAGAGGCAGAGTTGAATCTTTAGTTCAAGTGCAGTTCACAAACTGGTCCACCAGATGGCAGTACAGCCATTGTTAAAAGTGCTGCACAGGTCAAAGCAATTTAGTCTTTTTCTTTCCTCCCCCTCCCTCCCTCCCTCCCTCCCTCCCTCCCTCCCCA